>JAKWJD010001759.1:6827113-7027113 GCA_027705065.1 Solanum peruvianum
GAAACGATGATATTTTTGAAACACGATCATATTCTTCGATTAAATTGGCTAAATCTTCGTCAGATGTTATCGATACAAGAGCATCTAGATCTTCGTTTGGTAACTGACATCTTAAACTCACTGACGATATTCCACACATCTCCCCTAGCTTCACTAATAGTTCTGAAAAAAAAAAAATTCATATATCTAAATTAATAAAAAAATGTAACATACATACATAGAATTAAGTCGATGGAGCATAAATTATGAATCATACGAATGAAATAAATAACAACCTGTGAATGAAATGGAACGATCAACGGAGAGGACACGAGTTTCGCCACCATAATACCGGAGTTTTCCATCGGTTTGACGGGGGATAATCTTGCCACCATAGCTACAAAGGAATTTTAGAGGAAAATTATGGGAATTAATGGATGGACTAACCATTTTTTTTTTCCTTTGTATTTTGCAAGTATTGGAGATATTATAAGTTATAATTTAAGGGGTTTTGAAGAGGCCTTAGTTGGTTGTTCAAGCCTAAGTAAGGTTACCTTTACCACTTATTTATAGAGTTTTTTTTTTTTTTTTTTTTTGGGAATGGGAGAAGATAAGAGGAAAATAGGACCGGGTCGGGTCGGGTTAGAAAAACCCAGATAGAGACCCACGTCACCTAAGATTCCAATATTGGTTGGGGCCCTTGTTAGTTTAATTAAGATTTCTTTTTTCTTTTTTTGTCTTTCAAAGTTCAAACAAGTGGTGTCCAAAATGGTTGAATTGTCATCACAATTAATAGCATTTTGGTTACTAGATTACGAATTTGTATTTCAAAGTAAACTTTATTATCATATGGCTATATAACATCATATAACTAAATTTCTTAGGTCATTGAATTAGAATTATATCGAGATTTACATCTTCTTTTTACATCATTTGATGGTGATTAAATATTTATTGATTTAATTAATTCAGTATGGAGTTATATGTTGTCCATTTAACCAGAGAAACTCCTTTCGAAAAACTTTTAGATATTTGAAATCGAAAGAAATTTTATATATCCTATCACAAGAAATTTTGGTGATAGGCATTTACGTACAATAGCAATATTCCATTAACAGGATATACTGTAGAAAGTGGAAGAGGAATGGATTTAGCATCCTGCACCTTAACCATTATGTAAGGATAGGATTACAATTTTATCAAACAGAAAGCTACCACTCTAATTATCTAAACAAAGTATATTCTATGAATATGTCATTGGGTTGGGCCAGGAATTGATTTCATTATGGTAGCCGCAAAGGCGAAGCCAGGTCTCGAAGCTTATGTTTTTGAAATTTTCGCCCTTTCAAGTTATTGTTAGTGCTTAGCATCTGGTGCGTAAACAATTTTGATTTTTGGGGCTCTAACATCGGATGGGATGAACCTTGCTCTGTTACCGTATTAAATTAGGTCTTAAGCCTAATTCACACCACAAAAGCTATATCAAAGGGAAGAGGACTGTCCAAGCCTTTAAAAGAGTTCATCCATCTCATTAACCACCGATGTAACATAACTCAAAAGCTAGCTCGATGATTATATTTGGACTAAAGTTATTGACTTCGAGTGAACTCATATCTCAAAGGCTAGCTCGTCCCTGATAATAATTAGCAGTATTTTTATTATACTTGTTCACCTAGGAATGTGGGTAGGTGAAAACGAATAGCTCCATGCCCTGGCTATGTTGGATTCATGATCATTACAAATTTGAACAGAGATTCCTTAATTACTGTGATGGATTTTGGACGACTCCTTTTGTCAATGACGTTGCGTATTGTAATTCTTATATTACTATATATATATATATATATTATATAAGCTAAATTATCATATGATATATAATAGAATATTCTCTTTAAAGATACAAGGATCAAGTAGAAATTATATACACACAACATGATAATATTGGAGTTGTATTTGTAACTTATAATCAAATAAAGTTGAAGCTTAACATATAACATAATACGAGTTGATGTCTAATTTTTTATTTATTTATTTAATCTTAATTATACACCATATTATAAGTAAGAGAGAACATTAATTACTAGAAGTAAATATATATTTATTTGCTGGTCAAATTGTAAATTTCTGTATGACTAAGACTTAGGCTTTTATAATATTTTCCAAATTTTGACTATATACACAAAGAATACGACATTTTTCTTGTCATCTATTTTCTTCGAAACAAGAGATTGAAATTGCAGGGCTGACAGTTGTTGAAATATGATTGGCTGGCCGCTTCTGGCAGCATATGGAAAGTATTTAAGAAACTATAAATATTTCACGTTATTTAAGAAAAAATACATTTTCTATATTTTTTTATTTCTTTGGTGGATGGTAAAGTATCCTAGTTCTTGACTTTTACTATGTCAATGTCTTTTCTATCCTTATATATTTAATTAGGACTTATAATTTTAATTCATGGGGGTAGATACTGAAATTTTGTAAGACTTCTAAAGATGAATTCAATTAGGATTTTTGTAGGAAATTCCATTTCAAATTTTATCTTATGCCTATATTAGGGGTATAATTATATTTCCTTCAAGATACCTCAAATATCTCATAAATTTTTGATTATTCATCAAATATTGTCTTTTTCAAAGAAATTTCGAATATAATTATCAAAATATATCAGATTATTTTTGACAATCAAATATTCCAAGTAGATCCACAAATCCTTTCTTGGAGATCAATGCAAATATGTAAGAATTATTATTAATTCTTTCTTAATTATGGCCCAAGTTTATTTGTGACCCAAGTAATACCATAAATAATATTTAATAATGAATAGATCTCGTCGTCCGTACATCGGTTACTTGATGAACGTACCCGATTAAGTCATAACCTTTATATAAATTAGTCCTCCCTCTACCCATTAGGTTGCCACGTATTCTGTACAATATTTCCATCGCTAACGGTTGTGGTAACATAACGTTAGGGCAAGGAGGTAGAAATCACTTTACAACTAACACTTCCATTCTTTCTGTGATGATGTCTTCCGCATCAGGTATGTGTCCTAGTGATCGCTATGTAAGATTATCGTATTTAAGACCCGAATATTATATATTAAAGTGTGCCCTAGTGATTGCTATGTAAGATTTTCATATTTAAGACCCGAATATTATATATTAAAATATTTAATCTTACAAAATCACCGTAAGAGAAAAGAATCAAGGAATCAATGAAATTGTATCCGCACAGACACAATTAAGCCAGAATGAGGTATTAATCAAATGTAGAAATTGAGTATCCCATACCACAATGTTAGTCCAATATCTACAATTGGGTGTGACCAATGTGAATGTGGTCCCTTTAAGCCACTGCCAATAATGTCCTATCCCATAAGCTTGGAAAGGAATATAATGGCTTGTGTGGAGGGCAGGGGGATGGGGGTTGGTAAAGACTTAATCAACGCTTATATATATCATGTCCCGTGACTATTTTAGCCCTATAATAATAACAATGATATATTTAATAATAATAATAATAATAATAATAATAATAATAATAATAATAATTCAGTAAAGTAATGAAATGTTGAAAGATGGCTTTGGGACCGCAACTAATCGAAAGATTATTTTGAATATATTAGCTTTGAAATCAAAAGGTATAAACTATATAAATCTCATAGTTTTAATATAAAATTATAATATATTTTTAATAAGTTTTTAGTTATACTAAACCCTCAAAAGTTTAAAAAATCGGATATAATAATTGAAGTTCAAATACATTAATATGTAGTTCAGATACATTAAATACTATCTCAGATTCATTAAAAACTAGATTGGATACATTAAAGAAATAACAAATTTTGGAGATTTTTAAAAGTTACAGGGGATAATAGAAATAAGTGAAACAAAAAATGTATATTTCTGTAATTTGTCTGTCGTGGCGTCATATACGAATACAAATCAAACAAAAAATTATAAATGATGAATTACATAAATGTGACACTAATGCAAATTCAAATTAAAATCCACATAATTAGCATTAAATGTTAGTAACGAATTGTAAAATATTCAAATTTTATTAACTAATTAACCAATATGCATACACTTATTCACACATTATTTCCCCTACAATTAACGTAATTTTCTTTTATAATATATGCATAACTCTAACAACCAATCACTCGTTACAAAATTGATTGGAGTCTCTTTCGTGAATTATCAATTAAAAATGGCATCTTTCATTGGGTTGCCACTTGAACTTTGAACATATGCCTCTGTGGCTCCCACCTTTTTGGGGCCAAAATTTTGCATATCCAAATTAAATTCCAATGCCTTCCACTCTTGTTCCTTGGTTTTCCTACTTTATCTCCCTTTCATATTTCCTTTTTCTACTCAATATTATTTCAAAGAGTGAGAGTGAAATATCATTGCACCAACTTTTCTTTATCATAATAAATTCAAACTTTAGTTACTTAATATTTTGGGAAAAAAAAGATTGAAAGTTGGAATATATATATCCACATTTTTATCTTCTTATCTTTTTTCTCATTAAAGGAATGGGACATATGGGCATCTAAGAAATCAATAATGTGAATTAGCTCGATCCCATTTATATTTGTAGGTCCAAATTAGTAGTCTCATTGAAAACAAACGTGACATTTCACCTCATATACCCTATTTCTCGAATACCTAAGTGGAAAATCGTATTCGGTGATATTATCTGCTTTTGGACTTAGGATTGCACAACTCGAGAACACATCATTAGTTGGTAAGACCTACTTATATACTCAACATATATCTCTAGATCTCCTGTATTTTGTCGATTTGAGACTTCTTATCTTAAGCTGAGGTGTTATAAAAATAATGAATAATGTTATATGTGGGCAAAAATGAAAGCGCAACACAATCAATTAATTTGAGGTAATCCATAATCCATATAACAATACAATAAACTTTTTTATTTTATTTTTAACGATAATTGAGTTATTGTCATTATATTCAAACATTAATATAGAGTGTTGATTATAAATGCTATTATTTATTATTATTGCTACATATAGCATGGCAACAATAATCTCTAAATCCTCTATTTATGAGAATGAGATATAGAACAATCGAGAAGATGTATATTGAATACTTGAATCGATAAAAAATGTTTACATCATAGTTTGCATTGTGGGTTTATTTGCCTAATCTTCCTAACCATTTACCAAGTGACAACTCATCTACTAACATAATTTTAACAACTTCTAACATTCTAACTAGATAATGAAAAGACCGAAATATCCTCTCCTCAGAATTAGTTCAATCAATATATATTATGGGTCCGTTTAGCCATGCGATATAGTATCATGATATGAAATTGAAGTTTTGTTTGAATATGTGATATGGAATTTTGGTGTTGTATATTTTTTCATAAACATATAATCTCATAAGTTTTAAAACTATTAAAATAGCCCCAATTGTTTATTCAATCTTATCAAATAAACAAAAAATTATAAAATCGCATAATAAATTATTACACAGATATTTGTTCTCCACTTAAGTAATTATTACAATCTAACTTTCACTTCTCATCAATATATTTGAGTAAAAATGAAACACAACAATCGTAAAGTGTGAGTTAAAGTGATTTGTGAGAATAATAAATTTTATATCAGTGAGAATAATAAATTTTATAAAAGTAATGATGTGATTATAAATTATATTTACATGTGAAATAAATTATTAGTAGATATAAATGTGGGATCGTTTTAACAAATATAAACTTGTGGATCAATTTTTGTATTAATATCTCAAATCATGATATGATAATTCCATATCATGGTTTTTGGAGAATATGGAATCATGAGATGAAATCGACGTAAAATCGCATGTCCAGACACTAATTTCATCCCACGATATTATATCGTAATATGATATCGCATGACCAAACGCCTACTATATATAACCTCCGACATCAAAAATATTTTCTAAAAGTTTGATCAATCAAACATAAAAAAACCAAGTAGTCGATGCACTGGCCAACTACTATATATATCCTTGCGGCCTTGCCCTTTGGCTTATGTTTTTATTGCTTTTAATAGCGATCGTTCTAACTAGATCGTCTCATAATATTCATCGTAAACTCCATCACAAACAGTTAATAGCCTATTATATTTCTACAAGTATATATATATCTCAAAAAGACAATTGACAAGAAAAAAATAGTGCAACCAATATTAATCTTTACCAATATTGTGGGAATAGTGCAAAGTCTACGAGGCCACAAGTGTCCTGATTGTCACGACCCAAAAATGGACGTGATGGCACTCGTCTTATCCCACCAAGACAAGTCAGCCTAAAACTCAACCATTACAATAAAAATGCGGAAAATTTACTATCAACTTACATTATACCCCAAAACCTGGTTGTCACGTGTACAAGCCTCTAAAGTATTACAATTGAATCAAAAGAAAATATAAGTCTCATATGATATTGTTTCTAGAGTAGAACAAAATCATAAACAAGAGTAAGGAGGGATGTTGAGATGACCAACAACTACCTCACAAATCTCCAGGAAGCCTCAGAAAAGAAGAGAATATATCATAAAAGTCCGGTCTAGTAACCTACAAAAAATTGTAGAAGCAAGGGGTGAGTACCTAACCACACGGTACTCAACAAGTAAACCTCTAAACACAAGCTAAGGGGATGAAATACGGCTACTCCTACAACCCCCAATCGAACCTCCACAACTACAACATGCATAAATATCAGCCCAACCTAACAGCTCACAGTTTACATAGAACGTAGCTTAACAACAACACTTAGACAAATTACACATCCTCAACAACAACACTTTAACAAATTACATATCCTCAACAACAATACTTCAACAAATTACACATCTGCAATAACAAGCTCAATATTGATCAATCACAAGTTCCACAGAAAGACAATCAGAAGATCAGCAAAACACGATATCAAGTTCACCAATGATAAGTATGTGCAATGCAATGTCAAGTATAATGATGCATGTCTGACCTAGTGATACACACTCGCTGTCTCTCAGTCCGGGACCCATGGGGGACATATCTGTCCATGCATCTGTCGCGGCGCACGACACGACCCTCGATAACAGTAACCATCGCGGCGCGCGATACGTCCCTCGAAATATAGTATCCATCGCGGCGCGCGATACGTCCCTCGAAATGGTACATCCTCTTTAAGTTATCATTGTTTCTCAATGCACATAACACTTTCATAACCATGTCTCAGAATAATGCAATGACATGTTCACACAAATAATGAGGAGATGACCATTTTCATAACATTGCACAGTTCACAACCACACAAACATGAAATCACATCAACAATGATTCAACAAGCCATCAAACTTTTCTCAACACATCACACATAAGTAATTAATCACATCGCCTTTTGTTATCCCTTTTATTTCATCATTAGAATTAATCAATGTGGACAAGTCAACCCGTCACCAATCCTGTTACTCCTAAACATATATCACAAGGAAATACACGCATTCCATACACTTAACAAGAGTTTAAAAATCCACTTGCCTCAAATAGTCGAACAATGACTCCAAAACTTGAGACTTCCGCTTTTGGTTGACTTCCAAACCAATAAAATCTATTCAAATAAATAACCACGATATGATTTCGAAACTAACAACATTCATATTGCTATATCTCTAGCTTAGACCCAAAACTCATCCAAATTTATAATAAAGTTTCTAAATCTTTATTCCAAACAATTGATCAAATCTCATATTTTCTGAATTTCAAGTTTAGTGTTAAATCTTAATTCTCTGAATTACATAATTATAATGATTTTTATATATCATAATGCACCCACTATTTAACACATATCTCAATATATCAAAACTTGAATCCTAATATGATAATCAAATGAAAATAATTAAAGCCGAAATTAACTGTCCAACACATCAATGGCGTACTACAAAACTATCTGCTGAAACCACTTATTTTCAATGTTCCAATTCATATTTATCGTTCCACTATTAATAATCCTAATCTTGGAGTAATCATTGTCCAATGATTAGGACTAATCATTGTCCAATTATTGAACCATAATACTTATACACATTTATAATCTCAAGTTCACATATTAGTATAAATTATACACGTTTTAACCTAAAAATCTATTCCTAGTTACACAAAAATTTAATAGAAAGGATAAGAATAATTAACTTGACGCCTTGAGATGAAAATATTGATTTTTCTCCTCCTTTTTCCTTTTCTTTTCTCCCTTTCTTTTCTTTTCTTCTCTGCGTTTTTTTTTTCCAGAGATCGTTCTTTCTTTTTCTTTTTTCTCACAGCCGTTTGCGGCTTCATTCATTTAGGGCTTTGCCCCTTTTTTTTATTATTATTTTATTATTATTTGTTTATTTGATTTTTTATTTTTTTTCCTTTTTTCATTATTCTTAGCAACAAAATAATCCTTTATTAATTCTAAAAATTATGTCACTCATTCTTATAAGTCATATAAATTATTTACAAAACCAATAAAAAGGTTAATATAATAATGCTGGTTAAAATTTCTAAAACGACTAAGAGGATCATTACATTATCCACCACTAAAAATCATGTTCGTCCTCGAACATAAAGTAGGAGAAGGAAGAATAACTAACATGACCAAAAACTTAAGGTATGATTTTCAAAGTCGTGTTCATCTCTCCAAGTGATTAATTCATCTTTAGCACGTTCCATTAAATATCAACTACCAAGAACTGAAGTTTTGAATGAAACTTCGGAAGATTTACATATCACGCCATAAACCAACCAATGAACCCAATCTAAACTGAAACCCACTGGAACATAACACAATCATCACAACAAATCTTTTCTTACATAACAAGGATAACATTCTGAATCCATACCCACTACAATCTGAAGTGAACCTAGGTCAACGATCTCATACACCTATTACACAAACCATCATAGACCTTATCATGATTCCCTTGTCACAACCTAATCTTTTCATCAGATTAAACTATGAAAATCTGATCTTTAGACATCGAATACTCATCAAGGGATAATCAAACATATCTAATCCAATGAAGAACAAGACCAAGTAAGCACCCTACAAATGGTACACGCTAGGATGCAGAACCTTTTACAACACTGTCGGATAACCATAACTATTCATGAAAGCTCTTTTGTGAGTTCCCATAAGCAAGGTTGTGCATATAAAAATAGTGATATATTTCTAATTTTTCAAACAATATCAAATATGTCATAACTGAAGTGAACAAGTCTAACCAAGGATCCTACCCTATCAAGAAGACATAAGAGGATCGGTATATCCGATCCACCACTAGGAATTCACCCATAGATGTAAAAAAAAACGTGGGCATATGCAATGAATCATACTCCAAATCATGTCCGTAACGAAGTAGATGGTCAACTTAAGAATATACGGAATCAAGGTCGAATAACACTAGATACTTTCTCCATAATTCCCATATCAATATTTTCATTCATCTGACTACATCCCTCAATTTCTATTTTATTTTATTTTTTTTTTCCACCCAAAATCAACCAGTCTGATCTCCATTACAATTTTACACATGCTGGATTTGCCAAACCACGCATACTTCTCACAGTACTCCATCAAATCCAACACGATTAATATTAACAAATATCATAACCACACCAACCATTTACCTTACTTTCACACCGTCAGTAGTATCACATTCTCCTTAGCAAGCACGTTGTAGTCTCCAAGACTTTGAACTATGGTTTCTTATCTTTCCATTTAAGCGCCCCATGATAGATATAAGTCACACCCAAGACCGATAACACTAATTTCAAATCTATATTTCTCCTTTAGGGTAAAATAATTAAGTCACACTTAATGTCAACTTCACCTAAACTTTCACATACCATTTTCAACCACCATCTGTACCATCATTTACCTCATGCGATAACTCAAAGAAACCCTTGATCACTCCAATATTTATATATACTATAATCCCATAACCTCTACTCACCATAAAATACCTATGTAACACATTATAACAATCTATTTTGTCTCGTCAACAAAATAATTTTAATCCCCTCCAATCCTCATTAATCATGTAAAACTGTAGGTCCACACTATTTAACATCCATTTGTTGCTTAATCACATTCTGAACAATATGTAACCATGTATAATCTTCCTTACTTCATTTATTGTAACCCAATCAAAACTTAATATTTAGAAAAGTTAATAATAAACCCATAGTAAGTAGGTGCTGAACTAGTTCACATCTCATAGTCATATTTAAAATCAAAGGCGAAATCACTACAACCATCACCTCCGAATCCAATGTTTGTACGAGAGGTCTTATTGTTCCTTTGCCTTTCTTAAAATCTTTCCACGACGGAAATTTCAAATAACTTGAACTCTTCAATACACCATAATTTTTCTCCTTTTTGCTAACTCACTTACCAGTATTTTTTTTTTTTGGCCAACAATATGGGAAACCTTAGGTATAACAATCAAAAGTAACCAAGTGTACTACTCAATTTTAAGTCCTTCTAAATGCTTCATACTCAATGTGATTGATCATTTCTTACCTTACCAATTCATACCTTGACAAGATACACTATCACAAATCTAAACTTGCCATGTAAACTTGAAGTTTTGATTCCAACCATGTAACAGAATCCCATTAT
This sequence comes from Solanum peruvianum, assembly GCA_027705065.1. NCBI lineage: Eukaryota > Viridiplantae > Streptophyta > Magnoliopsida > Solanales > Solanaceae > Solanum > Solanum peruvianum. The sequence goes on from JAKWJD010001759.1 coordinate 6,837,760, forward strand.
CTTACAACATTAACACATACCAAAAAAAAAAATTACTTAACGTATTTTACTTATCGTTGATCGCCTCTTCATTGACCCTACCATATCTTTTTCCAAAAATCTTATCGTACTCCTTACCAAATCAAAACCACAAAAGAACTAATCATCATACTTGAGTTGAACGTCCGTACACTCCTTTCTCAAGTTTTATCCAATAGTTTATTTTTGTTTAATCATTCTATTGAACTTGTGACACTATATTATATCATAATATGGAAGAAACAGGTAAAATCACTTGTCTCTGAACCCAATTCTCCAAATTCCTTTGAAGATACATCCTCAACCCTTGCAAACAATGTAAAATAGCCTAGTTTTATCCTCGCTCTGAAAGTTAAACTATTTACCACTAATTCTTTCCATTATGGCTCTAGCTCCTTTCAATTTTATTTGATGACATCCCAACTCCTTTTAATCATTACCATAAAATCACACTACTTATGAAATAGAAACAACCATAACCTTAGATACTCAAAATTCATCATTACCATTAAAAAATCGTTTTGACCAACACCCGTATCATATAGTTGCATTTCAATCATAATGCGTCATAAAATCTTATATCATCATGCTTAGTTTGTCATTTCCCTCACTACGAATTTAGCCTCGCCATTAACATGACAATCCAAACCTAGCTATGCCAACCATCCAAGGTACTTACTCAATTTATATGCACTAAAATTTTCAATTACCTTCACACAAGTATACTTTTTGAGACTTTCTTTACTTATAAGCTTATCATCCATATGTCCACTTCCATGGAGTTTACGATGAAATCAACACTCATTTACAATCCACAAAATACATTTCACAACCTGAACATATCAATATCATACCAAAGATCCACCACTAAAAGCTTCCTTATAAATAATGCTTAACATATCCATCCGTATTAACAAGCTAGTTGGTTTCTCAAATATGAATTCAACACCACATCTTACCATATGAGCATGTAATACAATATATAACTCCTTAAGTAGTTAGTATTTGCACTTAACATCAACGTATTCATTTTCATATACCACTAGTACCACATTGTGAAGACTTTTAAATCCACCACTAGAACACATCATACCTATCGAGAAGATCATATCCAAACAGGTCACACATTTCTACCCATCAAATAGATGTTAAGTATTATCATAGTTCCATATCTAGCCCAAGCTATATGAATCCTTTCATAGTTCAGGTCAATATCAAAAGTAGCACACTCCATAACTCCAACCAAGTAAGCATCGATACTACTATAGTAGAAATTCTAACCTTAATTGGTGCATCATTTTCTAAGAATTCCATTCATGTTATGATAACTTTACTGATTATAGTTTCCAAGGTTACAACTCAATTATCTAGTCATCCATTTAATCACCCCACTTCCAATTGTTAACCACTTACCACACAAGTACTAATCATTTTACTAGGATAACTAAACTTACATAGCCCCTAAATTTTTTTATTTTTTATTTTTAATATTCAAAATATAACCACAAATCCTTTTCATAAGTATATCACTTCCACTTTAATACCAGATCTAACATCAAACCAATACACGACATGCCAATGATTCACAAAAGGAACTATGCACGAGTCATCACATAAATGATAGCGAATGGAGTGAAGCAATAAGAATCAAAATGGGACCAAGTACGCACAATAGAATCCAAGAAGTGAAGATATTTCCTAAAAGTCACTACAGCCTCTCGAAGATAGGTACAGACGTCTCCGTACCGATCATCGAGACTCTATTGAGACTCGACTTGTACACACGTGAGACCTAGGAACCTGGGGCTCTGATACCATTTTGTCACGACCCAAAAATGGACGTGATGGCACTCGTCTTATCCCACCAAGACAAGTCAGCCTAAAACTCAACCATTACAATAAAAATGCGGAAAATTTACTATCAACTTACATTATACCCCAAAACCTGGTTGTCACGTGTACAAGCCTCTAAAGTATTACAATTGAATCAAAAGAAAATATAAGTCTCATATGATGTTGTTTCTAGAGTAGAACAAAATCATAAACAAGAGTAAGGAGGGATGTTGAGATGACCAACAACTACCTCACAAATCTCCAGGAAGCCTCAGAAAAGAAGAGAATATATCATGAAAGTCCGGTCTAGTAACCTACAAAAAATTGTAGAAGCAAGGGGTGAGTACCTAACCACACGGTACTCAACAAGTAAACCTCTAAACACAAGCTAAGGGGATGAAATACGGGTACTCCTACAACCCCCAATCGAACCTCCACAACTACAACATGCATAAATATCAGCCCAACCTAACAGCTCACAGTTTACATAGAACGTAGCTTAACAACAACACTTAGACAAATTACATATCCTCAACAACAACACTTTAACAAATTACATATCCTCAACAACAATACTTCAACAAATTACATATCTGCAATAACAAGCTCAATATTGATCAATCACAAGTTCCACAGAAAGACAATCAGAAGATCAGCAAAACACGATATCAAGTTCACCAATGATAAGTATGTGCAATGCAATGTCAAGTATAATGATGCATGTCTGACCTAGTGATACACACCCGCTGTCTCTCAGTCCGGGACCCATGGGGGACATATCTGTCCATGCATCTGTCGCGGCGCACGACACGACCCTCGATAACAGTAACCATCGCGGCGCGCGATACGTCCCTCGAAATATAGTATCCATCGCGGCGCGCGATACGTCCCTCGAAATGGTACATCCTCTTTAAGTTATCATTGTTTCTCAATGCACATAACACTTTCATAACCATGTCTCAGAATAATGCAATGACATGTTCACACAAATAATGAGGAGATGACCATTTTCATAACATTGCACAGTTCACAACCACACAAACATGAAATCAAGTCAACAATGATTCAACAAGCCATCAAACTTTTCTCAACACATCACACATAAGTAATTAATCACATCGCCTTTTGTTATCCCTTTTATTTCATCATTAGAATTAATCAATGTGGACAAGTCAACCCGTCACCAATCCTGTTACTCCTAAACATATATAACAAGGAAATACACGCATTCCATACACTTAACAAGAGTTTAAAAATCCACTTACCTCAAATAGTCGAACAATGACTCCAAAACTTGAGCCTTCCGCTTTTGGTTGACTTCCAAACCAATAAAATCTATTCAAATAAATAACCACGATATGATTTCGAAACTAACAACATTCATATTGCTATATCTCTAGCTTAGACCCAAAACTCTTGTGGGAATAGTGCAAAGTCTACGAGGCCACAAGTGTCCTGATACTTTAGAGACGGAGTTTAAAATTAAAAGTTTGAAAATTTTAAATCAATTTATTTTAAAATTTAATATATATAATTTTTTTAATTTTTTAATATAAATATAAAATATAAGAAAATTTATAAATTCGTTCAAATTCATAACACCACCTAGCTCCGCTTCCGTGGTACTCAATGTTCACAAGTGATTGTGGGGCGTAAAATGTTGCTAGCCTTTTAATCTTTCTATTGCACAATGCAAACTCGACGTGTGTATGATGTGGAATTGCAATTGTCAAAAGAAATTGGGGGAGGGACATGTGCATATTCCCAATTAAAACTTGAGGACAATGGTTTTCTCATCATTTATATATATACAAAAAAATAAAATATCCTTTCTTGCATTAGATTACTCTACCTAACGTTTTCCAAAATTTATTTTTAAATATCTATTTATTATAAATTTTAATTAGACAATTTATAAAAAAAAATGGCCTATACTAGTTTTTGAGACATCCACTCAAAAAACACTCAAAATATCAAATTTTAAATTGGAAATCTATATTCAGACAGAAACAAATCTTAATTTTATTGATATTAATAAATGTTTAACACAAATACAAATTTAAATTGAAGTTATTTAATTTTATCGAATTCTTAACCACTATGAAACTACTTTTAAAACATAGGTGAATTCAAATGAGAGTTGCTAAATCATTTTAACCTTTCTATTTAATTTGTTTAAATATTTCAAGCTACAAGTGATTTTTTTTATAACCATTTGAATGATCACCAAGTATTTTCAAAACATATCCACTAGTTTATATGTCTGATCAGCAATGTAACCTCAATATAAAATATTATCATCAATATTTTTTGACTTAACATGCTATATTTATTCGTTTCCACAAATTTTCTCATTCATTGGAGACCAAAGAAATACAAAAAAGTTAATATTTTCTAAAAAACATGTGGACAAGCTAACTTAGCTTGCAAAATGGTGTCAAACCTTTTTTTAGAAAAACGTATGAACTAGGTATTAAAATACTAGTCAATTATTTTTTTTAAAAAAAATACTTGTTTTCATATAGAAAATATACACTATATTTTTGTAATCCATTATTTATTTTGGTTGTATAAAAATCGAATAAAATATGCGTGAAATTTTCATATAAAGAGGTATATTATTTTTTGTTTATTCAAGAAAAAAAATATTACGTTCATGGTGTTCTTACACCAATATATGTAGATATATTTGATAAATTTAGAACACGTCTAAACATGAACAATTTCAAGAGTTCACGAATTCTCAATTTGTTTTCTTTCTCAACATGTATCATACCTTACAAACATGTGAACGAGATAACTTAGCTTGAAAAAAAAAATTAAAACATGAACAATACCTAATTAAGCACATGCATATGCATTCTTTTGAATTTTTAACCAAACTAAGTTATTATATAAAACAATTTACCAAAGTAATATATTTTTCTAAAATTTTACAAAACTAGTATAAACGTATTTCATGGTAACGTTTTAGGGTATATTTTATTTTTTAAAAACTAACAGCATTAGGTTGATATACGTCACTGTAAGTAACGTTTTACTTTTAAAACGTTATTTTCAGTAACGTTTTAGTCCTAAAACGCTACTGTGAGTAACGTTTTAGGAGTAAAACGTTACTGTGAGTAACGTATATCAATCTGACGCCATCAACTTTTAAAAATTAAAATATCTGCTAAAACGTTACTGTGGAATACGTTTATACTAGTTTTGTAAAATTTTAGAAAAACATATTATTTTGGTGAATGACTTTATATAATGGCTTAGTTTGGTTAAAACCTCCATTCTTTTTAAGCAAACATTGACTAATATAGAATCGATGGCAACCAAAATCCACTCACATAACATAACTTGGTCATTTCTCATACAACATAAAAAATAAAAAAGTAGTAATGTGAGACATCAATATCTAAAAACATAAAACATGATCATGTCCCTAACTTTAAAGTAAATATATCAAAATTTTGGTAAATAAAAACAAGTCATGTATCAGTTTTCAGAATTATGAGATATATTGTCGAAAAAATGTACAAACAAAGGCTATGTTGTATGTCGGGGTGGAAGGGGTAAAATTTATTAGCATCGGGTGTTTATACTAGTTTAATATATGCACGTCATGTGTTTAAACTTACAGTTTATTTTACTTAATCTTAATTAATTAACATGTATTTTATTTTATTAAATTATGTAATAATGATAATTGCATTAGTTTAGTGTAAATACCCGATAAGAATACTAGTGGATTAAAAAAATCGCAGCTTCAACGGAAAGTAATTGTAATTGCTTCGATGGATCAAAGTTATTCAAAAATCTTAACAAGTGCTTGAGATCTTGTTAAATCATAAAAATATTAAAAATTAAAGAAACTGTTTATCATAAAAATACTAAAATTAAAGTATTTTGATACAGTGAAGAGAATTTCATTATTTTTATTTTTTTGGATAAAAGGTTTGTATATACATTAAGATATATATATATATATATATATATATATATATATATATATATATATATATATATATATATATATATATATATATATTGCATAATTTCTAACATTTGGTTCAAGAAATCATTTCATAAAAAAAAGTGTCCAATTTAAAGTGTAATTTATTTTCTTTAATTCAGTTGATTTAATTTTATATAATTATTTTACTTTGCTAAAATTGAGAATGTTTTATTAGGTATTTAATTCGGAAAATTGTACAGTAAAATAGTAAAATATTAGTTTAAATTAAATGTTATAACCACGATTTCATTTAATTCTATTCCGTAACAAATACTCCGTCATTCGCCTCTCTTCCCATAAATCTCGGTCACCACTCTCCCTCCTCTCTCTCACTTTATACAAACAAATTTATAAATTGTATTTGCGTTTGTACAAAAAGTGAGAGAAAACTGTAGATAAAAAATACATATCTCTTCGTCTATATACTTGTAATTATAAATACAAATCTTCTCCTTCACAGTTTTCTCATTTGTCTTTCTCTCTTTCTCGTTTATACAAACACAAATTATGCAAAATACAATGTATATTTTGTGTTTGTATAAAGCAAGAGAGAGATTTGATATACAAATATAACTGTTTTAACTCGATTCAGTTATATGTGAATTCAAATTTTATGGAGATATACAAACACAAAGAACATATACATATACAAATGCAATTTTCATAGACACAGACACCCCATTATACGAATCGTTGTAACTTATTGATCAGATGTCTGTAATTTTATACAAATCAAAATTGCCTACGATTTTTATACAAATCTAATGCTCCATAATTTGCTATGAACCATAAACTTATATTATAAAACGCTAATATTATTTTTATACTCGTTAAACCTAAATTTTATGTAATTCGTAATCAACCAAAACCACACCCAATTTTGAGGACCAAGAAGAGCTAAAATTCTCGTAGTCCCATGTAGAATTGGTGGGATCAAGATCCCACAATTTTCAATCCTATGAATACCTGTTACAGAATTAAAACACTTCCTCATTCTGCTAGTCACATAATTTTCAATCCATAAATTATACAAATGAGATAATTTAAATAATAATTATAATCTATAAATATGCAAATTATAGTTATAGAACATAAATAACTTTATTATAGTGACTATCTGTACGAAAATTTTTCTATACACTATTTTCATATGAAACCTGGCACGCAGTGTTTTCAAAAACGTTTTTGAGGTGAGGCCCAGGGCAAGTTTCGAGGCGGGGCATACCAAAAACACTATGTGACGTAAATTTAAAACATAAATTCATAAGACGTGAGCTCTAAAATTTGAGCCGTAAGCCTTAAGCATAAAAACGTAAGTCCTGAATATAGAAACATAAATTGGTGTAATGATATCTGTCAAATAGTAATTATAATACTTTTTTTCTTTATTATTGATTATTAATACTGGTCTAAAATAAATATAATTTATATATATATATATATATATATATATATATATATATATATATATATATATATATATAATATATATATATATATATATATATTATTAGATTATTTATAAAAAAGTTATTTGTAAAATCATTGTAAGGTTTATTTTTGCTTATTTTATTAGTAATAAAACTATAAAATTAACTATACATGAGATTACCCGATAAATCCATAGAACTTATGCCTAGTGTCTCGAATCTTACGCCTTGCACCGTATTGTAGAGTAAGTTTCGCGCCTCCGCCTTTTTAAAACTGCTGGCACGAGTCCAATGGATTCTCTTCTTCTGTTGTCCATCTTGTATTGAGTTTGGAAGTCCAGACATATAATCATTTTCGAGTCAGCCTCATCAAATGGAACCTAATATTTGGGCTAAAGGCCTAAAGTTCAACAAAGCAGAACAGAAGTTCAACTTCAACTTAAATGGGCCTGAAACCCAAATTTCCATCACCTTACCTTATATAGCTCCATATGGACGGAGACCTCAGTTGAGAGATTATACCATAGACTATTTATTTCGAACTTTAAATGGGGTAAACTTGAAGTTATTGGAAAGAAACTCAAAGATCTTTAATTTGATTGTTATGAGCCTTCCAATTAATTATATTTTAATAGATATGATTCTTTTAAGTTAACCTCAATATGAGTTCATGTGAAAACTTAGTCGATAGGAATGCTTTGAACTTGATTTAGTGTTTGAGGTATCTTATGATTCTAAAACATATCTTATACACTTAATTTACTCAGTAAAGGACCTTAACATCTATGTACAACTTAGAAATCATCTGATTTAACCTATACACATACGGGGGACGGTACGAATCTTTGTCTTGAAGTTGCAGAATGTTACACAACTCAACTCTTGTATGTCTAACTATTTCCCTTATTATATTTTTTTATATATTTATATTTATACTATATAGAAGAGTGAAGTGAGGGACGATCAATGACAAAGTTGTAAATAATCTCATTTTTGAAGGTAATATAAAATTGTGATTATAATGATCATGTGTTTATCTAAAATTGTGGGACCCATTTTTTTAGAAGAGTACTTATTAGATTATTATGTTTCATTAACACATTTTCTTTTTGCACTAAAATAAATATGATTTATAATGTATCAAATAATAATAAAAATATTTTAATTAGCGAGCATTAAAATAAAAAATAATAAATAAAATTGATAGATAGATAAACTAAATGAAATCAAAGTAAACTAAGAGTCTTACCAAATTTATAAGAGATAATGCCCAAGTACCCCCTCAACCTATGCCCGAAATCTCAGAGACACACTTATACTATACTAAGGTCCTATTACCCCCCTGAACTTATTTTATTAATAATATTTTACCCCTTTTCGACCTACGTGGCACTATCTTGTGGGCCCAACAATGGTTGACTTTTTTTTTCAAATTAGTGCCACGTAAGTTAAAAAGGGGTAGAAAATTTCTTATAAAATAAGTTCAGGGGGGTAATAGGACCTTAGTATAGTATAAGCGTGTCTCTGGGATTTCGGGCATAGGTTGAGGGGGTACTTGTGCATTATCCCAATTTATAATAATAGTGCTTTGGTTAGAGTTTTAAATATATTGGTCAGAGAAGTAAATAAATTTAAGTTGGTTACTATTTAGAAAGACATGACAAAAATAGCAAATTCCTAGTAGTAATTATAATAATTTTGCAATATTCATATGAAAATTCGATCAATTATACTTTGCGTTACTATTCGGATATAGCGCTCTCTATTAAGATTTTTTTTCATATCCAAAACTCAAAATCAAGATATTTGGTTAAGAGAGAAGCAATATCACTTAATGTTGATGCACTATATTCTTTGATGGTTTTTATATATATATATATATAGGAAAATAAACTTTTTTGAAATGATAAATTTATTCTTAATACATTAAAACAACAAAATAACTTTTTGTGTATAAAATATAATCATTAGTGGTGAAATTAGATTTTCTCCAACTACGAAATACATTTAATATAGAGACAATTGATTTTATCACTGGTTGAAGTAAAATAGCTAGGGGCAATATAATTTTATCAGTAGTATAACATTTTTAGTGATAAAATATACTATTAACTAAAAAAAGTATACGTACTTTTTACGACAAATAAATTTGTCACAGCTGTTTAAGGATTTAGGGATGATCTTTTTTTTTTTGCAGTTTATATAATATTTTTAGCAACGAAGCACTAATCGTCTTTGTATACTTTTAGTGACGAATTATGATTTATAAATGACGAAATTATTTGTTTATGATAATCGAACTTGTTGTAATGTATAGGCATGAACTTCTCAACTCAAGGACCTCCGTAGGTAACATGTAGTAGCCCCATAATTAGGAATATAATCTCTAAATGATTAGGAACTCAATACTCAAGACTTAGACCTTGAAGATACTACTGTTCTCAAAGATACTCAACTTATGAAGTTCATGCCGAATTCATGGGCATGAACGACTCGACTTGAGGATCTAAATAACAATATAGAATTTATGTATATGATTTTTCTCATTTTCATACTTCATCAAAACTTAGCCCTAATCAATAGTTGATCTCAAAGGATTCACAACTGAACTTAAAGACTTTCTTGAACTCTCCTCTTAGTTCTTTCTTGAATTTGAATTATGAATTAAAGAGTTATGATTCATGATATAAAGGATCTCGATGATAATGTAGACTCATGAATACATTTTTATCATTCTCATACTTACTTACTCGAGTCTTGAAACAAGTTATTAGAAATTGAAGAAGACTCCTGAAAAGACTCAAAGAGACTTTCTAAAAAAGATTCGAAAGAAATCTCAAGACTTAACTCTTAGCTCTACCTTGAATTTGAATTATGAATTGAAGGTTATTATTTGTGGTAGGAAAGATATCATTATGATTAAATGATTTTAGATAGTTAATCGTGATGAACGGTCAAGAAAACATTGTATGGGAGTTAGTCCGCGACGTAGATATGCATTTAATATTTAATCATGAAATGATAAATTTAAGATTGAACGGGCCCTTTCATATCTAGTCTATTATATAGAATAGTGAAGTGGGAGGACGACCAAGAGCAAAAATATAATTTCATGCCAACAAAATCTATGAAGAAAGAAAATAAATAATTCTAGAATTATCTTTTCATATATGAAGTGAATAATTATCAAGGGCAAAAATGTAATTTCACGCTAACAAAAATCTACCAAGAATGATAACAAAAAAATTAAATAGTTTTAGAAATATCTTAAGTTATTGCTATTACCATTAACTTATTTTATTATTACTTCACTTTCTTTTTATTTTCTTTTGTGAATTATTGTGATATCCATTTTATTATTACTCTATTTTACTATTACTTTAATTTAATTATTAATATTTTTTCTATTCATTATGCTTATAAAAAATCCTCTTAATAAAAAGTTTTAAAACGGGTTGAAAATTAAATTGGGCTCAATTGAGAATTCTCTTCAAATGGATTAAGCTTGAATGGGTTGAAAATGAACCCAATTCAAATTATCTTAAGCCCCAACCCTTAAAATTCTGGGCGAGTTCAAAGGATTACCTATGTTTGGGTTCACTTTTGACACCCCTAAGTATTGGGGTGGTTGGAATTAGATGGTTCTCTTGTCGGCTTATTTAGAGTAAATGTCACTCACGAGACAGTCATGATATACTCATTCCTGAAGTAAGAAAATTTATTCTCTTTTTATCGATAACAAAAATAATTTAGTATTATCATAAATATCATTAAGCCAATTGATCCTAGATCTAATTTTTTCAATAATCCTCTCCTATCTTAAAGTAATTGTTGAAATTTTGAGTAAGCGTATATGGATAGGAAGGGGATCTTTGGATGCCTTCAAGTAAAAAAAAAAAGTTTTTATTCCAAAAAATGTCACTAAAGGCATGTTTATTCCCTTTAGTGGCCTCTGTTTGAAAATGACCATAACATATTCTCGTTTATTTTGTTATTCCAACATTATTAAATATAGTTTTTAAATCTCAAATGTAAGAAAATTTCCATTCCAAATATTTGATTTATTGGGGGAGACATTGAACTTTGTGAACTTCTTTGTTATTTTGGAATAAATGCATATAAAAAATATGAATGTTAGAACGACGAGTAATACGAGGATTGAATTTTTTTAATTCAGTTATTATTTTCAAAGCAATTATATAATAAATTATTATTTGGATTTATTGTGCCTTGTAGCGTGATTTGAATTACAAATATCATATTTTTAATAATGATGAACTCAATACTTATACTTACTGAGCATGCTTTGCAAACTTTAATTAATCATTTGTAAGTGTGCTGAAAAATTATTTGAAATTTTCATTTTGTTTTATCATTTATTAATTTCTCGAACAAATTTGAAATATAATATCTATTTGATGCATCAAAAAGTGCAGAAATTTTTTGGATATATCTATAAAAGTATTATTGAACGTTTTCTAAAACATACTTGGATATTATCTATGCTTGCAAAATAAATAGGTATAAATATGACTATACAAGTTTTTTTAAGTTAGATTTTCATGTTAATGCAAGAATTAAAGATTTTAGATGAGTAAGTTTCCTGGTAAGCTGAATTAAAGGTTGAAATATGATATCAGAAGAAATAAGGATATGTGTCACTTTTATAATAACGATATTTAATTTACGTTCAACTCTAAAGTTATGCAAATTTAAACTATTTTACATAATTTAAAATAAAGTTAATTACTTATCCTAACTTTAATGATTTTTCTTTCAAAATATTCTGATGATGTAATTTATATTATAACCTTTATTACGACTTTGATAAAATTAGTGACTTAAATCAAAATATTTGAATTTATACATAAAATTCATAATTGTTTTTATATTACTTTGTCGACAATGGTGATTATTAGAGCCATTTTTCACTCATATCTATTCTTCACAAGAACTTATGCAATATTTTAATAATAATCAAAGTTAACGTAGTATTCTTTAAAGTTTTCGTTTCCTACTAATTTCAAATTATTATTACAAATTGAATATCTAAAGTAACATTATATATTTTGAGTAGTTCGAATCTTTTTTTTAGTAAAATTGTAATATTAGAATATTTCATATACAAGATATTCTCGTATGTCCCATTTTAAATAAGGGAAAGCTACGCAATAAAGCAAACTTATACTATTTAATTACTCATAATAGCTATAATTTGCTATAATTATCACTCGCAACTAACATTATACGTTAATTACGTGGACTGACTTCGAATTTATATAATTAGTCATGTTTATATATGTATAATTCGCCATAATATACAAATACATATATATAATACATAATTATTTAACTTATATACATATACAATTCACCTCTCTCCCACTCTCTGCCCTCTCTCGCTCACATCTATCCTCCGTCTCCCAATCTCGCTCACCTCTCTCCTACCTCTCTCAATCTTGCTTTCCCTGTATACAAATGTATATGTATATATACAATTATATGCACATACAATTCACCTCTCTCCCACTATCTCGATCTCGCTCACCTCTCTCCTCCCTATCTCGATCTCACTCACCTCTCTCCTCCCTCCTCCCTCCTCCCTCTCCCAGTCTCGCTCGCCTCTCTCCTACCTCTCTCAATCTCTCTTGCCATATATACAAATACATATGTATAATATACAATTATCTAATATACACATATACAATTCACCTTTCTCCCACTATTTTCCCCCTCTCTCTCGCCTCTCTCCTCTCTCTCCCAGTCTGGTGCGCCTCTCTCTTCCATATAACACGTAGCTACAAATTGTAATTATCAAACTATAGCTATATAGAGTAATTAATTACTTTTAAATGGCTATATGTAAAAGTTTCCTTCTAATAATCGTCAAGAAAATTAGTGAAAGGAGAATTTTATTTATGTTACATTATATATAACATTCAAGTATAATACATATTTATGACCAGTGTCATCATAATAATCAGATGCAAGGATCCTAGCATCTACTTATCACACATTACATCAGTTATTTCCATCTACTAATAGATGATATGTTGGAAAAACTAATTATTCCCATTTTATGTTGGGTAAACAATTATTAATTATAGTAATTCTTAAAATTATTAGTCATTTATGTGTATATTTAATTCTATTTAATTTCTCTAGGGCATGTATCACAATATTATAGTGGATACATACAACTAATTTGATAGTTTAGGGTTAATTTGGATCTTTTGATTTCAAAATCAAAATTGATATAATCACATAAATATTATGATATATTTCAAATCATTAAGTTAAAAAGTATCATTATAACTTTTAAAATTTCATGTTGAGCTAAGGTATGACGTACAAAATGGAATAGAGGGAATGTACAATTCTTTTTTTGCTATTTATTTGAAATTTACAAGCTCGATTTAGATCAAAAGATTGATAGAATTTTTTTCATAAACATAATATTAGTAGCTTGGAAAACATTCTAACATTTAATTTCTATGTATTGTAAATGTATTTACCTGAATTATTAATCTTAACATTTATTTTGTTTTTTAGGTTCACCATCAAATTATCAAAATTTGTATATGTGATGAAAGAACAAGGAGAAAATCTTCTTGTAGTCAAGACAATGATTGTGAAAAAATAAAAAAGAAAATATCCTTTCATATGTTTAATAAAGTGTTTCTCAGAAATAAATATGGGATTCAAAATAAAGACATGTTTAAGGTGTAAGAAAATAAGATATTTTATTATAATAAAAGCTTAATCTGCTAAATTAGTGAGCATAATTATGTAGTTTTTCACTAATTTTGTATATACTAATTAGGTTCTGACTGAGTTGTGCAACTTGGGTTGTGAATGTTATCTCAATTTGCAAGATAATTTACCCTTTAACTGGTAAGTAAAGCTATGGACTGGGTTCTCACTCTAAGCCAGTACCAGTAATTTAAAAAAATGATAGACATATTGAACGGCGATCGGTCAGCCCTTTTCTTCTGTTGATGCTGAGACTGATGCTTTGACTGTCTCCCATATCATTAGATAATAAAGATCCACTACTTACCTTGTCGACGCTAAACTCAGTACCTCGCTTCCTTACTAGTACACCTACTAGACCCATACTCATTACGAATGTGTTCACGCGCCTTTCACGGGGTTACATTTATGTTTTTTAATTTCCGAACATTCTTAATGAAAATTTTGAATTTCTTACTGTATAGCACATATTTTACTATATGGAGCATTTCATTATTTGATTATTTCTATATGATTTAATTAGTACAACTTTCTTCAATTATCTCGAAGATCATAACAATTTCTTTTATTTACGTCTCTCTCGACCAATAATAAAGACAGTTTTTCTTGTTTAAACTTTCTACATTTGTTTTAATTTCAAACTCGTCCGTTATCTTAAAAACACATGTTACACAATGACACAATAAAATATGCATAAATGAATATAAATTCATCATATATTACTTCAAATTTAATTAAAAAATAGTAAATAATATTTTCAAAAAAAGGTAAAAATTAGTATTTATAGCCTACCATCAGTAATAAAACAAGATTCCAAATAAAAATGTGTCACATTTAGAGTTGAAAAACTAGTGGTCATGTTGATGAAATTCCAATTTAGAGAAGCTATGACCACCACTCATTACAAATAGAACCAACTAGCATCCCAATCCATTCTCACCCTTAGCTTTTGTTCCATTTGGGAACAAAAACACACTATGCAAATTGTTCTGTCACAAAATTCTTCATCTTCATATTACTCCCATGGCCAAGAATCTGCCTTAATAACACTCTTTTTTACTCTACTATTTTATCAACAAACAAAAAAAATTGAAAAGTCATGACTTCTTCCTACTCTTTATGTTCTATTAGAAACTCTACTAAATTTGTAGCTAATAATTCTAATCTTTTCTTTCCAAGACAGAGGCTTTGTGTGTTTACCAATGAAACTCAGTTTCCCAAGAAAGATTTTCTTGTACTCAAGCCACAGACATGTTGTTTTTCATTTTTGAGACTGAAAAAATCCAGCTTTAAACACCCTTTTGCTGCTTTATCATCTTTTGCTGAATCAGATGATGAAAAAGGTGAGAACTTTGAAATCAAATCCCACCAAGAAAATACTATTTCCTCTGAGGATGAAGATGAGTTACCTGGAATGGCACAAGCTTTTCATATATCTTCAAGAACAGCTTCTGCTATATCAATATGCATTGCATTAGCTGCACTGGTTTTGCCATTTTTCATGAAGTCATTGGGTCAAGGATTGGGATTCAAGTACAAGATTTTGTCATATGTAACAATCTTGTTTGGTTTTTACATGGCTTGGAATATTGGAGCTAATGATGTGGCAAATGCCATGGGAACTTCTGTTGGTTCAGGGGCGTTGAGTCTCCGACAAGCCGTTGTCATGGCTGGTGTTCTTGAATTTTCAGGGGCACTGTTAATGGGAACACATGTTACAAATACAATGCAGAAGGGTATTCTTGTGGCTAATGTTTTCCAAGGAAAAGATACTTTACTATTTGCTGGTCTGCTTTCTTCTTTGGCTGCTGCAGGGACATGGTTGCAGGTGCATTCCCTTTAGTATAGACTACTGATGAATATGCTTTTAAATAGAGTTAGTAGAAAGTACCTTTTAAAGTAACATAATTGTGTATATTTCACATATATACCACAAGTATATAGAACTTAAACAAGTACTAATTAACATAAGTGTGGCTTAGGGGTTAAATGAAGTCAGAAAAGTTCCTGGAGATCAACCAGTAGATGATTTCTTGTTCTATTTGTCTAAGTTTTGATGAACGAACTTACCGGAAACCTGTGCTAGCCGCTAGGGGAGGCAACTGAACACTACTGTAAATAAAAACTAAAAAATGAATCAGTGACATGAATGGGAAACCCACTGAAATGCCTGACCTTTAAGGGGTTGTTTGGTATGGGCATTGGGGTAGACTAAGTTATCCCATGGATTGGGATATCCGTGGAATTAGTTATCCCACCATATATATCGGATAATTTAACAGAAAATTATGTAGTGTCTACTTCGGCCATTTTTGGTAAACCAGATGGCTGAATGATTACATTGGTGACTATCCCATAAAATAGTCCTGCATTTTATGACGGGATTATTATCCCTGTTCAAACAACCCCTAAGTCGTCTTGAGTTTCTTGTCACTAGATAAAACTAAGAACAACTTAGGCAAATTGCTCCCTTGTACAGATGATGCATAGATTATCCAAATCAACTATGGATAGACTTAATAGATGTGCTTGACATAACTTTATTTTATGTTCTTATGGGAATGGCATAAGTAATTAATTAACAAATACTTGTGTTTTGACTATCAATGTTGATCATTAGCCCGAGCTGACAAATAGTAAACATCAACATTTTCACATGTAACTTCTTGGTTGTTTTCACATGACACAAATGTAACTTCAGTTCAAATTGCATGGGAAACACAGATTACAAATTGCCCGATGGAATAACTTTTTAGACTATAATCGCTAAAAAATGGCTAATAAGTCTTAACTAGAACCTCTGCCTTCCCTTCATGTTTCATTCAGATGAATCTCAATTATATCACTCTGCATCTATCTGATCATGCATTTCACAGATGAAACACTGTTGTCCATTTAGCAATTCGCCAAGTACTCTCGTATGAAGTTTCTGGTTAGCTCCTTGTTTTCTTGCTCAGGTTGCATCATATTATGGTTTGCCAGTATCCACAACACATTGTATTGTAGGATCCATGGTTGGTTTTGGTCTTGTTTATGGGGGAACTGGTGCAGTCTTTTGGAGTTCACTGGCAAGGGTAATTTCCTCATGGGTGATCTCACCTTTACTGGGAGCAGTGGTGTCCTTTCTCGTGTACAAATGCATACGGAGGGTATGTTCTTCTGATGTGCATACTCTGTATCAGGCTCTAGTCACGAGACTTTCTTAATCCAACTTGCAATTCCTAATCCTGGTGTTTTTTTACTATTTTTAGTTTGTGTACAGTGCTCGGAACCCAGGAAAAGCGGCTGCAACAGCTGCACCAATTTCTGTCTTTCTTGGTGTCACTGGAATCTCTTTCGTAGCTCTCCCTTTGAGCAAGACTTTGAATCTAGCTCTTGGCCAGGCTATAACTTGTGGCGCCATTAGTGCATTTGCAGTTGACAGGATCATCCGGGGCCAACTTGGCCACCTCCTGGCCAAGGCCAGTTCAAAAGAACCAGAAGAACCAGAAACTACTGACACTAAAAACATTGGATTTCTTTCAGACATTGCAGGTCCTAAAGGAACACAACTGAAAATAGTTTATGGTGTTTTTGGCTATATGCAAGTCTTATCAGCCTGCTTCATGTCATTTGCTCATGGTGGAAATGATGTCTCCAATGCAATAGGGCCATTGGCTGCAGCATTATCCATTCTTCAAGGTGGGCTCAGTGCAGCTGATATTGTTATTCCAAATGATGTTCTAGCATGGGGAGGCTTTGGAATTGTGGCAGGACTAACAATGTGGGGATACAGAGTGATTGCAACTATTGGAAAGAAGATAACAGAATTAACACCCACGAGGGGATTTGCAGCTGAGTTTGCAGCCGCATCTGTGGTTTTGTGCGCGTCCAAGCTGGGGTTACCAATCTCAGGCACACATACCTTGGTGGGAGCAGTCATGGGTGTTGGTTTTGCTCGAGGATTTAACAGTGTAAGAGCAGAGACAGTGAGAGAGATTGCAACTTCCTGGGCAGTGACAATTCCAGCTGGTGCTACCTTTGCTGTTATTTACACATGGATATTCACTAAGCTCTTGTCATACTTGCTCTGAGTGTAAATTAACAGACAATGCAGCACAAACTTCTCGGTGTATGTGATTAATTAGGAAATCACAAAGATGGACTTCCTGTCGTGATTTGAGAACTGCAATTTTTTAACCTCATTGATCTTTGAGCAGAGAGTGATAGTCCATTCGTTTGACGAAGAACAAGGAATCTGTTTTGTTGTCTGTTAGCAATTTGCTTTCCTATGAATTTTGCTACTTAAACTATTGCTTCAGTTGGTCTTAGCTCAAGCTGTGTTCTACAACATAGAACAACTTCCAAAATTCTCGAGACCACGCTAAATGTTTCGATCAAGCTGTATCAGCAACCATTAAAATTTGCCAATCGACGTAGCACCAAATATCAAGTTTCTCTAAAATATTTAAGCCTCAAAATATATTTTCTCTACAGCTAATGAATATAAAGAAGTTAAAGCGCATGAATTCACTTACTATACGCCTGAGTACTAAACCAAGGAAATATTGACAGCATCCCAAGTACATCTATGGTGACTGTAATACAAACAGGTGGTTCAGGAACCAAAAGATCCTACATGAGCTTCTAAATTTTCTGTTGGACTTGAGCAAATGTGATTTTTTCTTTGTATTTTACTCAAAAGTGGATGTAGCTTATACCGATACCGGATTCATCTGAACCTAGTACTTTCAAAACCACAGCATAAATTTATATGTAAACATTCACAAAAATAGCAACAAATAGTAGATATGAACTCATAACTTAAACATATAATGGGTTCAACTCTAACAACCTTAGATGTTGAACCCGTTAAAACTTATATATTAGATTCACGTCTAATTTTACTTCCATGTCAGGTAGCTGATCTTAGACATTAAAGTTTGAAACCATTATTCACATACTTGGAACCAGTAGGTCAGCACTCCAGTTACCAATTAACAAGAGACTAAAAATTAAGATGTTGTAGACTGAAAGCACAGGTAGTAGGGCCATTTCATATGAGTAACGAAAAATACGGTCTGAGGTGGGTCTGTGGAATAAAGGGAGGCAGTACAGGGAACACGAGAAAATGAGGAGGCACACTAATGTCTGATAGTGAGTCTGTGTTCTTAATCCAAGTAAAGAGATCAGTCTAACTTCGACAGAATGATTAAAATCTAATGTTGTCCAATTTGATCACACTGTGCATGCATAATTTAAACAGGAAATATTGTGCCATAATTATAAAAAATGAAGATACTTTTATTTCTTGGATATTCAGAGCTGTGAATGTTTATGTGGTATATTACATAGTACAAAGATTTCTCCTTCCTTGTCTGTCCAGCTGTTTTCCAGCAGGTAACATTTGTAACCAATAAAAGTAATGACTCATAAGAATTGAGAAATAAGAACGAAAAAAGAACACAAATCTTGCAAAACTGATACAAGAAGACCATGAACTCTCCTAGCAAAAGATAGACCATTGCAGTTAAAACAGCATAAGAGAATTGACATACCAGATGTTTTTGGTACTAGTTAAACGGGTTGAGAACCAGGTGAAAGGGATACTTATGGAGAAATCTCCTCTATTGACTCTAGATTAGGTTCCCATCTCGAATCCTTCCATGATTTCAGAGTCGGGATAGGAGGTACAAATGGCTTCTTCTCCTGCTGCATTTTCTTCCATAACCAACCAGACCATTTCTCTTTGGAGGCATAGAAGTGCTTTGCGAAAGTGATAGAGTCCTCTGAACAATCTCCGTTTACATTCACAACTTCTTCCCGATCAAACTTAGGCTCCTCGATTTCAGTGGGATATTTTGCTTTATGAGTGTGTCTTTGCTTCAGTTTCTCTACACTACTAGACGGGATTACTAAGTATTTTTGCCCTGGCAATAGAATATCATCTGCAGTGAGAAGAGATTCATGGGGACGATTGAAGAAGTCTGGCAGAGCTACATGCCTTCCTGGATAGTTCTTTAATAACTGAGCTGCAGAAATGGCACAGTCGTACATATCTACCTTCCCACCAGGATGAACTATCCGCACTGTGATATCCTTAAGTTGCAAACTCAGGCTAAAAGAATCAGTTTCCTTCAACTTTTTCTTTTTTTCAGATTCTCTGTCAGTATTCTGGCCTCTTCCTGACTTGTTACCACAAAGCTTCAGCATTTCCAGCAATTAGAAGGCCGCTACAACAGTTACCAGCATCTTGGATCAGAAACAGAAAACTAGGAGTGTAGTTGCTGTCAGATATCTCTATATAAACAAGTCTCCAGCATAATAACATATTTTGTTTCTCTAGGCCAGCCATTATGAGCTTTAACATTATCTCAAATGATAAGTGATAACTCCAAAGGCCAAATAGAAAATTATATCCCCCAACAATAAAATCTCTTTGTATTCTCCTCAACCGGCAAAAACCAAAGTCTTCCATTATAAAGTATCCAAGTATATTCTGTTTCAAAAATATACAAATTTTGTTTTGTGCCACGTCTGCAAACACATCCTTGAGCTCATATCGTACTCCCAGAGCCCTGATGGCACTTGACGTTCTAGCTTTTTCCTTCTCCCACTAATCCAGTTGTTATGAATGATAAAACAACCTTTCATCAAGCAGGCTTCCTTCACATTTCTTTCTTGCCAAAGATCTTTATATGCACCATTTGGAAAGAGGTCTCTGTCCAGGAATTGAACGGTCAGGTTTGTTTGAGGTTCTAAGCATCTGCTGTCATCTATGCGATTATATCCACCTTCCCCGCACAACGTATCATAGAAGCTTGGTTGCTCGGAGAGATTTGAGTTTGCTGCATGCTCCACGACCTTCTCAAGTGCAGCAATAGTCATAGCATCCGAATGAGCATAATAGAACCCAGAATTCAGACGTCGAGGTAAGTTTATAGGTCCTGTAGTTGAGCCATACATATGTGCAAATAAAGAGACATTTAGCTTAAATCAAGTGGCAGGTAACAGTTTATCTTCCAACACACAAGCATGCTATAAGTAGATATCTTCCTCTTGAAGATTAATCCCACTAATTAACTACTCCCTGAAATGTCTTACTTTCCTTTTAGTCCGTTTCAAAAAGAATGTCTCCTTCCTTTTTGGCAACTATTTTATTTCAACTTTCTGCATGGCATGTCTAAGACCACAAGAGTAAAGGGCGTTTTGGTACATTTACATATCTTTAATTAAGAAGACAAGATTCAAAAGTTTCTTTACTTTCAAAAGTCAATACCAGACAAACAAATTGAAAAGAACGGAGTACTTTTTTAGCACTCCAAATCACAGGATTCAACAAAAAAAAGATAGTGTCCTTCAAAGGGAAATACATAAATACCTGTCAACTTATATTCATCTGATTGTGCCACAAGAACTGCAGGACCAAACGAGCTAAGCAAGGGGAGTGGATTCTTGAACCAATAAATATCAACATCACTCATTAATACATTGTAACCAAGCTTCAGTATCTCCAGAACCATTCTGGACTTGACTTTGGTTACTTTCTGAAAGCACTCAGTGCCAAAATGACAGTTGTCAAAGCTGATCTTCGTCTCAAGATTGGCATACTTGAAGACGGGTAGACCCTAGAAACACAAGTTCATCTTAGTATTTTAGTAACTGGTAAAACAGAAGGGAGGGGGATGACATCTTAACATTCTGTATATGGGGTCAGACATATAGTGTTTCCAAGAAATTGAGGTAGTCATAATAAATGGCAGGCATATTAGGTGGGAAGATAAGTTTGTGAGCTATTACTAAGATGCAGCAATGGTTCAACCTGTCAATCACATTTAGCGTGGAGAATATTAGTTAACAAACAAAATAGTTTACCTGCATGACACAGAACTCATATATATCATCGTCAAGAGCACAGACCAAAAAGTTAGAGATCTGGAGATGGTTTAGCCTGCAGACCCAACTCATTAGCATGTCCTTGTAACTATACCCAACAACTGCTAGCACAACTGTCTTATTTTTGTCTGCACGAAGTGAGAGTAATATTTCTAAAGACAAGGAAAGTGAAATTGGCAGCGATACATTCAAGTACTTCTTCACAGAGCAGTCCTTAGCTCCCTCAGTTGATCTGATAGTATCAATGCATTCTAAAGTATTCTTCTCTCTTGTTGATTTGAACATAACTTCTTTTCCTAAACTCGATGATCCTTTATAACTCAAAGGGTAAACAACCATTTGTGCGGAGTTTATGAAGAGATAGTATCCTCCACACTGAAAAAGTCTAAATATGTTAGAGAAGTTCTGTTCATGGAAATATAATGATCCATAAAGCATTGCCAAATTGGAGTTGCCAGCGACTTCCCAAAACCTTTTTCCAGTAGCCAGGCCAAGAACATCGCCACTGGTGCGATCAAAATCCTGGCCAAGGTCATTAAGGTACAGATTGGAAATGGCCCAACTAGCATCAAAAACAAATCTGAAATCAGATAGCAGAGCTTCATTTATAAGCCAGCGATTATGAAGCCCCTTCCCATATAGAAAAGGGGGAAGGACTCCTTTATGCAAGGGAAGATCTCCTCTGTTCCATGCTATTAGCATTTTTTCCTCACAAAGGTTCCATTTCCATTCTTGTGAAAGGAAATCCTGCAACTACAGGAACAGCATACTCAAATTAAGAAGTTTCCTCAAGACTGATCCTGTCCAAATCAATTGTAAGGTCCCTTTTTAACCATACCTTTTGGGTCTTCACTCGGCTTCCATCATCTCGGATCCAATGTTTTCCATCTGCATCCAAGTGAAATGGGTAGTGGGGCACACTTTTTGATGAAGAAAAAAGGAGCCAATCATGATCAAGTCTATGAGCATGTCTGATAGTTTTAATGAAGTCTGGCAAGAGTACAGTGTTTGGATCAATCACAACAGAAACATCTGAAGAAGATGCTTTTGACCTTGCAACCATGGAATGAAAAAATGGTGTGCCTAGGAACCTAAAATAAAAATTATAGTCTCAAAATTTCCAGATAAAACTAAAACCTAAAACTGACAAAAACAATGTAAGTTTACATACAACCCAATAAATCTGGTTCTTAGCAAAGTGATCACCAAATGGATCCTCTTCTCAAACTCTTTCATTCAGCTATTAAGCTCTAAAGTTATTGTTCGATGCAAAATACATTTGTCAATCTACATACAATGTGTAAGCTTAATCCTGATACTAAGGGATGAAATACCAACTTGGACCATTTGTCATAAAGTAAATTTACCAACAACTGTGACTATATCCTATTTCTCTGTGTATGCTCAATGTTTGTGTTATTTATAAACATGTACGACCATTGAGATATAATTACAAGTTCAAAACCAAACTTAATTTAGAAGTCCTACTTTTCGGCATTAAAAAATTCCAGTATCAGCATAGTGCCAGAGATTATATCCAGCCTCTTTGCAGAAATGCAAAGGGAATACTGCAAACAGTATATACCCACTCTCCTCTTACTAACCAAAAGCACTTTGTGCACAGGATAAGTCCCTTTTTATGCAGATTGACTGTGTCAAAATCGCTAACTAACAAGAAAACAATTAAATTTCAGGTATGATTACTGAGCTTAACTTTATCCAAGGTAATCGTAAAATTACAAAACTACTTTTGTCTCGTTTAAGTAAGAACTTAACTTTACGGACAATAATGGTAAAGAAAACGAACATTTCTCCTATTAAAGTAACTCAACTTTATCCATAATAACAGTCAAGTCCCAAAACGTCCCACTATAACAACAAACATATCCATCAAGGTGATTTGACTGTTCTGGTTAATATAGTTGGTAACTTTATTTCCCAGAGAAAACACAAAAGTACTTGCATTATAGAGACTAACTAAGAAAACAAAGTAAATTCATACGTGAAATCGATGTTAGGCTCAACTGATACCCTGTGACTGAATAATTCAGCAAAGGAGAAAACAGAAGAGTCTTGGCTGAAAAGAACAACACTAATATCTGGTGACAAGCCAAGCCAAGATCGAATAGCAAGAGCCTGTCTTTCCCCAACAGTACCCACAAAAGGCCTTGGCGCTGTAAATATGGTAATACTAGGACCATCCACCAATTCACCATTGAAAAGCATGGTTTTTTTTATCTGACCTTTAAAATAAGATGGCAATGGCATAAATTGAGTAGCATAAAAGGAGACGCCAATCAAGATAAAACCCCATACCCAAATCAACCACAACCCAAGTAGCTTTGCCTGTTAAATCCACCAAAAGAGAGAAGTCAAAGAAAAATCAACATTTATTTAAGCATAAAGAACACAAGATCATAGTAAATACATAAAGTTAAAAGCTTTGTTGAACATAATAGCATAGTAAATACAGAAAGGGGATAAAGAACACAATAGCATATTAAAGTTGAAAACTTTTTTGAAGTTGAGTGGCAATGAGCATAGTAAAAGCATAAAGATTGAGAAAGAAATGAATCTTGATTGTAGTAAATGCATAAAGATGAAAGCTTTGTTGAAAATGTACCTTCTTGTTGTGGAGATAATGGAAGAGATTAAATTGAAAGAAGTTCATTGTTGTTTGTGAAAGTAAGGGGTTCATGATTTGGTGGAGCTTTAAGGGAATAAAAGTCGATAATAAGTGAAAAAGTTGATAATAGCAGCAGCAGCAACGCCGTGGGAAAAGCATGGAAATGGAGAAGGGGAAGTTAAAAGCATGTGAGGCATTATGCGTTAGGCAGCCGTAGGTTGTAAGGGTCAACGTTTCTTCACTAAAGTACTAATTATTTTAATGGTGAGTGAATGAGTGCAGATGCAACTATTAAATTGGAAGTGGAACTTCAACTTACAATCCTCCATCATGGAATAGGAAAATGATATGTCAAAAGTGAAAAATCTATTTTTAGAATAGTGGACTAGACGGAGTAAGTATTATATTTTCTTCCTTTCTCCATTACACTTTCGTCATTATGAGTTTGAGGTAATGTGACAATCTTAACTTAAGCATACCTCAATACACACAGATCAGAGTAAAACTGAGAACTGTGGGTTTATGGTCAGTAATCGGTATCAACCATGGAGAATTTTTCGAAAATTGAAGATCTAAAAAATAGAAATAAAGATTCAACTTCATGCAGACACAAACATCATATGAGAGGATTTCCTCAATTGACATACAATTTGATTAATCCAAATATATTAAACCCCATTACATCCTAATACAAGTAAATAATTTATAATTTAAAGCAAATTTTAAAACATTTGTAGATATAATTTGCTTTTAAATTGAAAAGCATGCTAATAATAATGTATGGTTTGATACAAGAACACAAAAACATATTAACAATTCCAAGTTTTTCCCAGTCCTTTTACTTTGAGATAAACCAAAATGAAATACACATTCTAAAAATTATTACAGTTTCTAAGTTGATCCACACTCCACCAAGTTTTTCTTTTCCTTTTTTGGCAGGCATTTATACTTTACATGGATCATTTATCAGCCATCCTATCATAAAATAGCAACCCCATGGGAAGCAATCACAACTAAATAGCTGACATTTTTTCATTATAAGCATGTCCAAGAACTAGCATAGATACACTTTTCTCAAAACACAATGCTCTTCTTCATCAATATTATGTTTTTTTCTCACAAGGAAACTATGTAGAATTATATAAGATTGCATAACAATGAGGATCTGGGACTCCCCAACTTCCAAGATTACTAGTACCAAATGTAAAAAGGTCATGGATGTTCGAGTGTTGGTTCACCTCTCCTTTAGACACACCTCAACCTCCAAAATACAATGTACAGCTAACAAAATTTATCAACCTCAAAATCATAACTAATACTGTCGCAAATGTCAACAACAGACAAGCTGATTACAGATACAGGCACCATAAATCTTTCATATCATTAGTCCTCTGCACGAGAGTATCGCAGCTTTACTCCTGTCAGCCACAATCTGAAACCGAGATTTTAATAGGTCAACTTGCATATCTATTGTCATACTTAACAGCCAAAGGCAGTACAGAGGATTTCGAACAGGTCAACTGATGCATCCATTATCTACTTAACAGCCAAAAGCGGTAGCCAATAAGAATATGCAAGGGCATTAGTCTTAAGTACTCTGTCTTGACTCCAGGTATTTGTTTGCTCATCTTCTCCTACGATTAGGAGACCTTGATCTTGATCTCGACCTTGACCTCCTTCCCCTGCAATTACACGGACCAATTTATAAACAAGATAAATTTCTGAAGTGCATCTATTAGATTAGTTCACCTGTATCAGTATGTTCTTAGCTATGCTGATGGATGACTAAGTTGAAAAATATCAAGAGAAATATAAGAACACCCAACAAGATACCTGATGCTTTCACTAGCAGGGTAAGGAGAACGCCTGCGCTGAGTGTGCTTGCTATGAGGAGACCGCGAAACGTGTCTAAAAATAAAAAGATTACATGCTAAACAAGTAAGTCGTGACAAAAAGATACAATATTTTGGATACAAATTCTCAACCTACTATATATACTCAGGCTCTAGAAGAATTTGAACTCCGTATGGTTGCAACCTTTTTTAACAAGTTATAGACAGCTAATGATCATTATCAAAGGATTTTGAGGTGAAATTGCCTCAATCTTGAAAAGGACTTAGACTTTATGAAATTTCACATTCAAAACAGTGGTGGCAGTTCATAGTCTTTCCTCTTGATGAGAGTATTAATTCCTGGCCCAAAATCCTGTAATAGTATCTGCTTACGAAGAGTTTATCAAAACAATAAAGCAGTCATTTCATTATCATTATAATTTTGAATCATAAGTCATCTAATTGATAGCTAAACCTCTTTACCAATTCCTTTATAATTAATGGTGCTGAGGGTGTGTTTGGTATGGAGGAAACATGTTTCCATTTTTTCCATGATTGGGTGGTTTATATGTTTGGAAAAATGTTTTCAACATAAACTCATTTTCCAACAATTTCAGAATAATGCCTTCTCTACCAAGAGGGGAAACATTCACCAACTCCAAAACTGACAGTTTCAACCCTACCCCCAATCCCTCCTTCCCTCCCACCCACTATAACCACCCCCATAGTGTTTGCCTAATTAATTTTATATAAAAATGAATGCTCGCATCTGTCCTAGCATTGGTGTACAGAGTTACCGGTACCTTTAGCTGGTGGGAGGTGGTAAGGTATCCTATAGAATTAGTCGAGGAGCACGAAAGTTGGCCCGGACACCACGGCCATCAAAAGGAAATTATTGATGTTGGGGAAACCCTGTGATGGGGATTTCATTTACACTTACGTCAACTTCAACTTGATGAAGTGAACGACTCTACCCGTTTGGTAAACAATTCTAAAACAACTTTAATTGCGGAATTTGTAACCCTTTTTAAATAATTTCCAACAGCTGAGTCCTACTAATTTACTGCAAAATTATAGCTTGAAAATAAAATTGCATAATCATTCTAATCATTTGAAAATGAATCAAACTATCTAAGGAGACACTACTGATGAAACACATCATGGAAACTTTAAAGCTTACCTAAATATTCCATGTGAAAAGTAAACCTCACAAAATTCAACTGGAAGTCATCCCTTGTAAAAGATTCGCGTAATTCATTCATAGGGCTAAAATCAGCATGAAGGATATTCAACAAAGAAATTGGTCCAACTCCTATAAATTATCTTTTGACATAACACATCACCCCTCAAAAACCACCTTAAAGGAATTCACAAGACATGAGCATAGCAATTTGGAATCACAAGCAAATACCCTAATTATGAATCTTTTACGTAAGTAACATAAATAGTTCTCTATCAAGCATTTTAGTTTTTTTTTAATGGCATAGGCATATTTTAGTTTTTTTTTAATGGCATAGGCATCTAAAATATAAGACTAATAATCATGTCCACAGGGACCACTCACTATGGCATAAGCAATGACTTATAACTCTAGCAAAAAGCAGGTGACAACAGAGTACACAATTTGAGTAATCAATGTATTGATTACTAGAAAACATGGTATTAGTATTTTATTTATAAGCTAAATGGCATTAGTACTGTTAATATGTTAAATGATAAACAACCAAGGGAGTACTCGTCCAAAAAGGGCAATGCATCATTAAGTGGGTGAATAACCTATCGAGTTTCTAACTCTACAAAATGTTTAGATGTTAAATCAGATAGATGACATGTACAACACTTGCAAAGATATGTCGATACGCACTACAAATTAGTGATGCTGAATTGATTGTAACAAACTATTAAACCAGGTAATAACACCATGATGAAACTAACAGAAATCCATCATAGCTCTTATTGCAAGTCCAAACTATCAGCTATTTTAATTCACTCACAAGGGAAAGTAGGATTACTCTGTTGTGTGCTTAGCTGTTTTGACCTACAAGTACCAGGATGTAACGAGTAAACCCTCATCATGCCTTTTGTTGTGCAGCCTCCTAAGCACATTTAATTAGTAGTGACTCAATTGTGCAGTCTTTTCCAAGGGAATGTGTTCTTTTCATTAGTCCACACCTCCATGGATGTTCTTCATGACATAATTCATCACACTAGTTATATATTTACTATAAACTTTAAAGTAAGGTCTTTACTAGCTTCAGTTGAAGTTCTCCTCTGAATAAAAAGAACACAAATGCTTCATTTCATTTTTTAGGACGCTCCTTTAAAGTCTGGAATCTTTTCCGAAAAGAGTCACACTTTCCTATATATGGAAGTCTAACTTTAGCATGTTCCACAAGATCCGCAGAAACTTTTAGTATGTGCCAAAGTCTTTTATTTCATTCAGCAGAAAGTTGTCTGCTAGATCATTGCCTGATGTTAGTTTGCTCCCACAATATCTCTAAGACTCACATACCTTGTTGAGTGGAAGATAGACAGGAAATCAGAAATGTTTGCATACAGTAGAAATAGTAAACAATGGAGTTAAAGATCAAAGGAAAAGAACGCAAAAAGAAAAAGGAAAACAGTACTAGAGTGTGGAACCTAAATAGTACTAGAGTGCTAGGGATACAATGTAAAATACGTGGAACGTATTTTTAAGAAGGCCCTTATCCAAGTCTCGTATAGCACACTAAATTAGTGCACTATATGTAAAAGATGTAAATTTCATTCTGACATTTTATTGTGGTCAAGTGCCTTTCTGTTCATTATTTAGGTTCGGGACTCTCAGAAAACCCCCCTCACATTACTAACCCAAATACCCAATAAGTAGTGAACAGTTAATTCAGATATTGAGGGTTATTTTTGTCATTTTTGAAGCCATCTCTTGTCTCCACATAAACTGGGGGAAGAGCTTCATCTATCCTATCAACAGTGTGCTTACTACAGATATTTTGCCCAGTAAACTAGGAGGCAAGGTTGGGCTCCCAGTGACTTACCTAGGCATGCCTTTGGGAGCTAAAAGCACATCCAAAGGCATATGGAATGGGGTCCTGGAGAAATGTGGAAAGAGACTTACTAACTGGAAGTGCCATTACTTGTCCTGGGGAGGAAGGTTGACTTTAATCAACAGTGTGATTAATGCATTACCCTCTTATTTGATGTATATCTTTTCTATGCCTGCCAATGTATCTAAGAGCATTGATGCTCTTTAAAGAAATTTCCTATAGCAAGGCAGTGAAGATAAGAAGAAGTTCCATCTAGTTAAATGGGAGGAACTGATAGTAAGAATACAGGAGGTCTAGGCATAAAAAACCAGAGGAAACAAAATCACAGCCTAATGATGAAGTGGTTGTGGAAGTTACTTAATGAAGAACACATGCTCTGGAAAGAGGTCATCACAGCAAAATATGGTATAGAAGATACGTGGATGACTAAAATGGTACGTACTCCGTACAAATGCACTGTTTGGAGGGAAATCAGAAATTTATCGCCAGTGCTATATTATAGAACTAGGGTACAAGTGGGAGTGGTTTTCAGACATCCTTCTGAGAGGACAAATGGAATGGGGCAGTTCCTATTTGTTTATTTTATGCCAACATCAACATGCCATCTATGTTGCTCGGACTCTTCAAAAACGTCGACGGGAGCGTGTGGGATCCTCCAAAAGTAGTGCATTTTTGGAGGATCTGACACGGGTGCAGTAGCAATTTTGAAGAGTTCGAACAACTTAGCAGGACTCTGTGGCTACAACGTGAACAGGACAAGGATGGAATTTGTTCCTAAGAGGGAACCTTCATGACAGGGAGATAGACAAAGTGACAGATTTTCAAGATTCAGTAGGCTCATCCAGCAACCTCATTGAAAAGGACTTGCCGATTTGGAAGAATGACACCGAAGGTCAGTACAGATTGGCCATTGAAGATGAGCTGGAAACCAAAAGCACCCTATAAAGTAAACAGTTTCGTGTGGTTGTTGACAAAAGAAGCAGTTTTGACTCATGCAAGTTTAAACAAAAGAGGCTATCAGTTGGCCCCTAGATGTACTTTATGTGGAGAGCATGCAGAGACAATTAACCAACTTTTTCTGCATTGTACACGGACAGACCAGATATGGAGAATGTTCATCAGTCTACAGGAGATAAGATGGGTGAAACCATGGAGCACTAAAGGAGTTTTAAGCAGCTGGGATAGAGATGGAATTCTTCAGATAAAGAGAAGAGATGGAAACTTGTCCCACCATGCATTCAGTGGACACTTTGGAAAGACAGAAACAACAGGAGTTCTGAGAATGTGCAGAACAGCTTACAGAAGATCAAAATGAATTGCTTAGCTCTTTTTTATTTTTAATATTAAGAAGATATATTAACTAGGACAGAAAACATCTTTGATGTGCTAGATTGTTTACAGGTACTAGTGGAGATTAAGACCGTCTTCTCTATAAGTTGTAGCACTTTTGAAGGGGAGCTACATCTTTTGTTGTAGTATACCTGTGGATAAATAAGACTGAAGTTACCAGTTTCAAATTAAAAAATAAGAAAAAAAGATGTCAATTCCCAGGGAGGCGGAAGATCATGACCAACAAATAGTCAAATAATTAGTGAAATAAAACATATGATCTTGAGCTTTTTGAGTTAATGGAAACAATTAGACTTTATAGCATCCAGGCCCTTCAAAAGATACCTTTTCCTTGACCTTAGTGGTGAGGGAGATCTGTGTCTATTTGGTTGCGCCTTCCTGCACTCCACAAGAAAAAGATGAGCTATTACGTGAGGGTCAAATTATTGCATCACAAATAGAAGAAAATAAAAATGAACCTTCTAGAATCATCTGAAGAT
Source organism: Solanum peruvianum (assembly GCA_027705065.1). NCBI lineage: Eukaryota > Viridiplantae > Streptophyta > Magnoliopsida > Solanales > Solanaceae > Solanum > Solanum peruvianum. The sequence goes on from JAKWJD010001759.1 coordinate 6,869,006, forward strand.
TCATCACTGGGATCATTGGCACGGGTTGACTTGTCCTTGCTCTCTCTACCCCTGCTATCATTAGAAGATGAACGATGCCTTTTACGTCTGCTGGAGCCCCTTACATCTTTACGTCTAGATTTTTCTCTTTTTTCATCCTTCGTTCTCTCTCTTTTTCTACCATTATCTATGGCAACACCAGCTCTGCTGTCCCTTCCTTTTTCCTTCCTTTCTTCCTTGACATTAGAAGGCGAGGGCCTTTTCCTTGAGTCAGATTCCTTGGCTTTTTCCCCGGACTTACGGCTTTTCTCCTTCACAATATCTTTTGAACCATCTAGATCACCCACTTTTTCCTTTCTAGCTAGTCTTTCCTCTTGATTCCCATGGTTTCCTTCATCTATCTCAGTTTTTCTGTCCTTTGAGCTTGTAAACATACCATTATCATTTGTGCCAGAACCCTTTCTAACTTCATGTTTACCGCTCTTATCTGGCTTATCTCTTTTGTCTTCGCTTCTGGATTGATCTATCTTAGTCTTTTTGCAGTCAGGAGTCTGGGATGTCTTTTCAGTTTTCACAGCATCCTTCCCACCTGGCATCTTATCCTCTGGAACTCTAGATTCAGTCTTAAAGGAGCCCCCAGCATCTTCATGTGCAGAATATCTAGTTGACCTGTCATCAGTGCCGACATTGGGACTCATTTTTTGAGGATTTTTCTCCAGGTTGGCAGGAGATCTATCATGATCCTCGGATTCTTCACGTGATTTTCCATTTCCATGCTCTTTGGTCTTTTGTTTATCAGAACTCTGGATTTCGTTGTCATCCTCATCATCTGACGCATAGTTAGCCAGGCCTAATAGATCCCCAGGAGAAGTGGAAGTAGACTTTTCACTGGCATTAACAGAATGAGTATCTTTAGGTTTGAGTGGTATCAGAACCTTGGCAGAGGCCTTGGGAGTTGTAACAGCTTGAACAGATGTTAACACCTTCTGACTTGAAGCACCCGTTTTTTGCTCAACTTAAGGGAGGAAGAAGAACAACTTAGTCTCAAATATAAATGACCTGAGTGCAAAGGTAAGGAGAAGGAAGAAATTTAAAGAGGAAAGGAATTGAAATAGGAGACACCAACCATCAACAGAGAGATCCTCTTCGCTAAGAACCCTTGTCGCAATCTCACTAAATAGCTCATCAGTAACCTGTAAAAACAGCATCCAGTCAATACATCTGCAAAAACCATGTAAAGAAATCGATCACATATTTATCATCAATAACCTTTAAAAGAACTTCAGTTAGGACACGCTTTATTTCTTGATTCATTGCTGCAGTTCGTGCTGCTTCCACCTCAACCTGCATGGACCAATAAAAATTCAGGTAAGCCTACACTTAGTATGAGATAATAATTAAAGACTACCCAAAAGGAAATACGAATAACTCAAGAAGAATTGGAAAGGGGAAGCTCCAACCCTATAAATACATTGGAACAGTATAGTTCGACAAAGGGTATTAAACCAAGTAAACAGACTTCTTAGACGAAACAAATTCAACAAAAAAGCAGCATCTTCTGTCAAATGAGTAATCAAGGAAAAGTAAACGACCTCATCATCATCATCATCCTCGGTTGACCTTGAAGAATCAATGCTTTTGCTATCAGCCTGGTCACCTTTCCGATAAGATTTATTGACACCTTCATCTTCAATAGATTGAGAATCCTCCTTTGGAAGCTCTGCAGTTGAAGTTGTAATGACAGCTTTCTTCTTTATTATTTCCTCTCTAAGCCAGTTTGGAACAGCAGCCTAGAAAAGACCAGACAAATAATACAGATGAATCATTACTCTATAGTTTAGGGTTAAGGGTTTACAAACTGAAAGCCCATAGAACAATGTACAAACCTTCTTAGGGCGATCAGAAATCCCATATGCATCAGCAGGGAAAGCTGCTGCAGGATGCAGAGCGGCCCCCGCACCAACACCAAAATGTGCACCAACTGACGGGACAGTGGGATGGAAGCTTGAACTCTGTGCCCTTCCAAAGAGTGATGCAGTATGTTCAGGGGCTGGAGAAGCTCCAACAACAGAAGGATCAACCTGCGGTATGTAAGTGATAACAGGAAGCTCAATCACAGCATCATTGGGTTTAAGTTAACGTTGAAGTTAAAACTAAAACCTGAGACCCAACTGGAGGCATTGGAGGAAGAGGAGGATATGCAGAACCAGGAGCAGCAGAAGAAGGCCACACATAATTGGAAGGCATTGTTGAAACAGGATCAGCACCCCCCACAGAACCTCCTGAATCAGCACGAACATAATAGGGTTGGGAATGCCGGTCATGCTCATGACTAAAACGAGGTGCAAAATCCAAAGGCTGATCACTAAGATCAGGACCCATCACGTAATGACGCTCTTCCATCACCGCAGCTTTATTGGGTGCTGGCATTAGTTGGGCATGATGATGATGTGAAGAGTTGGCAGGCAAAGGTGAAGAACCATAGAACGCCTCATGTCGATTCCCAGCCTCTTCTTTACCTGAGAATAGAATGAGCATTCAGAAAAGTACATACATGCAAATCAAAGGAAACTATTCTCTGTAACATCTACAACTGGATTTGCAACCATAAGACTTTGGCAACAAAAACATTTCCTGACATAAGATTGACTCTCAACTCCGTAATATGTTCAGAAACATGATAAATAAGGGGGAAAGACGCTGATTTGGGAAGATGTGTGGGTGGGACAGGAAATTCTGAAGAACAAGTTCCCTAATTTGTTCATTTTAAGCTATGTTGCTCGGACTCATCAAAAATGTCGACGGGTGCATGTCGGATCCTCCAAAAATAGTGTATTTTTTGAAGGATCCGACACGGGTGCGGCAACATTTATGGAGAGTCACATGCAGCTTAGATTTGAAGTCTTCAAAAGTTATCCACAATGAGAGAAATGAGAGACAGCCAAGGGTGGGACCTAAGGTTTAGAAGACATCTGAATAAATGGGAAATCAACAGAATGGCTGAGCTATTCAATATTCTGGGGAAATGCAAAGAACTAAATTCCAAGGAGGACAATTTATATTGGAAGGCTGACAAGAAAGGAAGATTTACGATGGGTTCAACTTTACCAAAGGTTACAAAAGATCAAACTCACGTAGTGGTAGTAGGCCTTGGAAGATGGTCTAGGAAATCAAGATACCTTTCACGGTAGCATGTTTTACTTGGCTTCTAGCCAAACAGGTTACACTCACCCAAGACAATCTAATGAAAAGAAGCTTTCAAATTTGTTCTAGGTGCTCTTTTTGTGAATGTGAGATTGAGACAATAAACCATCTCTTTCTACATTGTATAGAGACTGTGAAGTTGTGGCAGATTTTCTTTAACTTGAGGGGCATTAGGTGGACTACGCGAAGGAGCATCAAAGAAATTTTAGCTTGTTGGAATATAGAAGAAAATCAGTACAGACACAGGGAGAGATGGAAGATTGTCCCAACATGCATTTGGTGGACTATATGGATGGAAAGGAACCAGAGATGCTTTGAGAATAAGAGCTGCTCACTGCAGAAACTGAAGATGAATTGTCTGGTCCTTTCCTTTTTTGGTGTAAATATGAATATCCTCAAGAAGAAGAGGGGATATTCCTAGTATTCTAGATTACTTGTGAGTTGTGATGTAGCAGTAGTTTTCTCTTCCCTGTATTTTGGCTGTAAGTATTGCTGGAATACTTCTGGAGTATTCCTTTGTTCATAATACAAGATACCTTTCTCAAAAAAAAATGCTAGAAGAACCAACCTACTGATTCCTATGAAAAAGGTAGTTCCATCGAGCAAGAGATGTCAAACAGCTTTGAGACAATAAAAAAGAAGTCTCGCTGTGAGCTAAGTTTTTATATCTTGTGCATAAACTGTACAATATAACTAAACAATAATGTATTTTTTCAAAGGAACCTCAATCTTTCGACTAACTATTATTTTAAGCTTATTATTTCCCTTGCATAGCTCATCAGTCTACAATCTTAAGCCACAAAAGCCAACAATTTGTTGAAGGTAAAACAATCTTATATAAGAGAAGAACACTTCAAAAAGAGCCTCTCTGTCAGCAGCATCTAACTTTTACTGCTTCACACTCCGGTTCTCAACTTTTGGTCTTTGCTTGTTCAATAACCTTTCCTCTTTACTTATGTAATTTTCCTTTTCAAAACTGCTTTAATATGCATTACTAGAGTCGAGGGTCTTTGGGAAACAACCTATGTACCTCACGGGGTAGGAGTTAGGCCTACGTACACTCTATCCTCCCCAGACCCCACCTATGGGATTACACTGGGTATGTTGTTGTTGCTTCTTCAATAACTTCATAGATATAAAACTGACATCTTTTACAGAGCCTTCCAAGTCATGAAGGCAGAACAAAACAAATAATTTGAGGAAAAGAAGAATAAATGAATAATTTTCAATTACAATATTTGATATTTTAGTTTATAAAAAACACTTATATTGGTATAGCTGTATAGGTAGATTAGCAACACAGTGCTAAATGTTACCAAAGGCACGCTTAAGCCCTGAAGTGAGGCTCAAAACGTGTTGAACGCTTCGTCTCGCTTTATGTGCGCTTCAGTGTCGTCATCAAGGCTCTAAGGCAAACTTTTCCTTGCCAATGAGCCTCTTATAAAGAAGTGAAACTAAATAATTGATATTTCACTTTATCGTAAATTTTTTTCAATTTCTTTGGTCACATATGTGCCATTCATGTTTATAATTATTAGTCTTGGACTAAACATATATATTTATATTCTTTTCTCTCTTTGCGCTTTTTTTCATTAAATTCCACGCTTTATTTGCGCTTTGCGATCAAAGCCCCATGGACCTTAGAGCTTTGCGCTTAAAGCCCCCATAACACTGGTGCTAACCAGTATCAAAGACACAGTGCAAATGGACAAAAAAAACTTTGAATACGTAAAACCCTCTAAGCAATTGTGTCTTCAAGTGCTCTGTGCTGGGTTTTGTTTTTGCAAGCAGAATTACACTTTGTCATCCTAATTTTCAGTTTTCGTGTGTCCACAATATTTGTACTCCTTCATAAGTGAAATGCTTCCTACAATTTTCACCTACTTTTAGGCTGTGACAGTAATCTCTGCTTAATCACTCAGATAATTGTCAAGCTACTGAGAAAACACTTAATGCAATAAATAAGAACCAAATCTTCAAATAAATTAAATCCTCTCCACCAAATTTTAATTTGATAACTGAAAAATACAAGGACCCCTGGTGCAAGGTTCAAAACTAGGCGGATAATGGGCCCGCCCCTTCGTCACTTAATATCATGCTTATATGTGGCACCATGAGGTGCTAGCCTAACCCACATATCACTCATTCCACTCACTAGACCGAAAAGCTTTGCGGCCAAATCATCCTCCCCTCCGCCAATTTAATCTCAATAGAGAAGACATGGAAGAGGAAAAAATTATTGGACAAAAGGAGACAAAGTTTCTGCCATGTCAGTAATCAAATCTGTTGTTTCACAATTAGCCAGAAGGGCAGAAAACTGAACAGACACACATTCAAGGAATGTGCAATCAATCAGGATTAATTGACAAGAACAAGCAGATCACTGAATTCCATTTTGCCTACTCTAGGCTGAATAGAATAAAGCAGATTGCGTAAAAGTTTCTCTTTTTCATTTTTGATAAGGTCATTGCCTATAAGTTTATCCAATAGCTTGATTAACATCAATCCAAATGGACTTCAAAACAGTATCTAATTTTCAACTGTTCCTCTTTTTTGTAATCCTTGGGGAAAAGTTACCATAAACAAAAGTATTCCTGAAAAACAGAACATAAAGTTAGCAGGATGGACAGCGGAAAGAACATGTCAGCACGATGGAACCAATATTCCATGAAATCAAAATACAGTAGCATCAAATTATCTGAAGTGAATTCCGTCATACAGAGGCTTTAAAAAGGAAAAGGATCCAACAAGGATGAAATTCTACTTAGGTCTCAAGGGGCTTCAGTAAACACAGCTTGCCAAAACAAGCAACAAGAAACCACAAGCAGGACAAAGTTATATAGACGTGGTAACTTCAGATGCAATATTTGATATATTAATTAAATTTTTTACCTGCAATAGAAGAATAACTAGAAGGTACCTCCTGCTGATGGACTAATGGACTTATGGATGAGTTTCCTTGCTGAGGGAATGAAGCAACTGAATCTCCGGTGAAATTTCCATCTCTTGCAGTATAAGGTAGGACATAAGGAGATTGCCCAGGGCTGAAGAATGAGGGTTCCTGCGAATGGCCATACGATGGCTTCTGAGGAGGTGCCACAGGAGTTATGGAGTGATGATTACTTGACGGCAGAACTGGTGGTTGTTGCATGTCTTGGAGATGTTGATCAGCAGATTGAGTATATTGTTCATAGTAATGACTCTGTTGTTCTGGCCTGCTATCATGCGTAAATTGCGAGTTCTGGTGCTGATGGTCATTAGCAGCCTTGTCAGCAGCCCATGCTCGGGCCTTTGCAGCCCAATCTTCATTGCTAGGTGCTACTAGTTAATAGTAGATTTAACCTTTAGGTAACAGAAGTGTGGGGGGGGGGGGGGGGGGGGATGCAAAGAGCATACGATCTCTATATTATTAACCAACGGCAGGAGGAGTCCTCCATGATGGAAAAACTAGAAGGTTATATAATATGCAAGTGTAATATCACATAGAAACTACATACTGCTTCTACAGAGTCTGAAATTTAGCCAGGGCTAAAGAGAAATAAAAGCCAAAAAAAGTACAGGAAGGATCTGATAGAGGGATGCAATACCGGAGTTCTAATTTGAAAGGCCGCCCCTTAAATTCTACTAAAGTTATAGACCTCTTCTGTTAAACAATTAAATAGGTTTCATATTTGAGCTTCTAAAACCTAATGTGATTTTTTAAATAAGAATTTGACCTTGTTAAGTGATTAATACCTTCTTTAGCAAACCTCCTCCAATCAACAGCTAGGATTTTTATCTTTTTGACTCAAGAAAAGCAGCATTGTTCAGTTCCACAGACACTTGTGGAGACCATTGCAGAGCTAAATAAAACTTGGAGTATGTAAAATGATGACACTCCTAAATAATCCAGAATTCTAACAAACAACACAAGTCCAATTATTTTCTGGTAACATTTAAGCATGTCTGACTTGCCACAAAAAGAACACAAAGCAGTAAAGAAAAGTTAAACATCAACAATTTTAGGAACTGGCCTCGACTCTGAGAAATAGTACAAGTAAAATAGAAGACACAGCTTGCATCAGCTTCAAAACAATTTTCAACCATAAATGGGTTTCAGGGAACTTGCAGATGCATCCCAGCATATTGAATTGCTAAACAAGCATAGACTCCAATCAATACTATATTTCCAAACCTGAGTTTCCCCAATTTTGCTGTTGACCCCAGTTCATACTGCCCCAGTCCTGCAAGCACATGAGTCTAACATTCATTAACCATATATGTTAGAACAAATCTATCAGCAGAATAGGAAGCAGTATAACACAGCAATAACAACTGCTACTACAAATCAATCCCAAATTTTCTTCTAGGCTATATATCAATCCTCAATATCCATTTAGCACAATATTGGACTCATTCTACTATGTCTAACAGAGACTGTCCCTGTTTTTTATTATGCAGAACTCTCCAAGCAAAATAGGAAGATTCATTACAATAATTATGAGCAGATTTCAGTAATGGAATCAAGAAGTGCAGACAGTACAAAAGATAAACAGTATAATAGAGGTCACTACCATTACTGAGAAAGCTAGGAAGCTGACAAAGTCAAAAATTTAATAGGGGAATTTACAGGAGCTAAGTTGTGCCAACCATATAACGATAGGAGGATCTAGCCTTGAGAGATTGGTTAAAAAATGATATCCTACCAAGATACGTGTGGTTCCTTTTTGTCCAAACACACCAAAAAATCATGATGGTATCATCTTCTAGATACTAACATAGCTTTATCAACTTTCCACAAACTTCGGCATTCATAGGCAATCTTGATGCCAACCATTGACCCACCTGAGTCTGGAAATGTAAAGAAACATATTCCAAATATCTACAGCAATTGGACAGCGGAGAAGAGGCATTTGTTGGTTTCTGAATGCTGGAGACGCATGAAACATCTATTTACAATAGTCCTATAAAGCTCTCCAGCTAAAGGAAATAACCTTTGTAAATAACTTAGTTTTCCAGATTAGTTTCCAAACCTGCTTTCTATAATTCATTTTGACAGCATATGGAAGTAACCTGCTTTCACACTGTATAAACCCTCCTTTGTGTAACCCCACTTCATGTTCTCAACTGCATCATCACTTATTCTGCAAGCTCCCCATTATTGTAAGTACATTCAATAGTTCTTCAAGCCAACCCGAAGGGTAATTAATCTATTATATTTGAATTGTTATTATTAAATAATCCTTAATTTTTGATTTATAACCTTTTCATAAAAGATCTTCATGTTTACACGTAAGAGATCTTAAAAGGTCAATTTCTTTAATTCCTTAGTAAGTGGCCAAGAGATTTGATTTTCTCATAAAACTTTCTCTAAAAAGAACAAAAGTATCAATAGTCAATTGAATTCCCACCTGATGAGTCTTTGACTTTCTTTTACTTAACATTAAGGTTTTTAAATAAAACTTCAACTTAGTCAAAATCGAAAGCGAAATGCTCCACAAGGAACTATTTTTTAAAAACTTGTTTTATGTGTCTCCTTGTTATCGTTATCGTCGGCAGAGACCGATGAAAGGTTAAAGTCTAAATGTGGTTTCTTTTTAGGCTAAACTCTCCTCTCTTTCACACCTTCCGTTTTTTTGTTTCATCCATTCACTTCATATTAAATTAAATAAGAATTAATTAGAGCTAAATATTAAGTATTTTGATTTAAAAGTTTTGACACATCCATTCATTAGAAAAAGTCAATTACTAGCATTTAACTAGAGTTTATGCACCAAATGATAGAGTGGAGAGGAAGAGGGCATTCGTCTAGTCTTCTATGAACTCAATTCTTAATACACTTGTTCATTGAATCAGCCATTTTAGATGGAAACCGTGCCGCTAAATTTACCCCCGTATAACGTTACTGGTCGTTTTTCTCCTCTCTCTCATACTAGTAACCCAAAAATATTCAACTTTTCACTAGTTTTCCAAACTATCAGCACTAGCACACTGGTTTCTAGACAATAGTCGTAGCAACTGGAATCATTAGTCAAAGCTAATACATAAATCCACAAACCAAAATAAAAGGACAGATAGTTGAAGGATTAAGTAAAGCAAATGTTTTTTGCATATGAGTTTGTATTATCACATACATAACTCTTTCTAGACTACTAGATAAATAAAATACTAGAACAATAATTAAGGTTGGTTGTAAACTGTAATGAATACTTTACTAATCTAGCTCCAATAACTGGATAAACAATTAAATTATGCCTCATTTAGTTTTCATATCATATAACCATTTTCAAAATGCACCATTCCACCTATTACAACAATGATATTTCAAATTTTATGCCCTGACAGTAAATGCTTACACAATCCCAACTTGAAGTCATACACAAAGGGACCTTTAGGAAGCAGGGTAAGCAAAATAAAAAGGTGCAAATTCTTTTAAGAAAAAGGGGATTAAAATGAAACACAGTATATCACCTGATTTCCATGAGGAGAAGATTGGGGAATATGAGGCCGCGGGGGAAGAGGAGGTGGATACTGGGCCTGTTGTTGTAAATGATGGTGTGGATAAGCTCCCTGAGGAGGTGCAGGAAACGGAGGAGGAGGGGGAGGGGGAGGACCCCACTGTTGCAGCTGAGGAGGAGGAGGAGGAGGAGGAGGGGGAGATTGCTGAGGGGTTGGGTGGTATTGGAATTGGTTCGAGTACCATGAACCCGGTGCCGGAACCGGAGGTCGTTGAGAATGCGGGAGCTGATAGTGGGGATCCGCCATGGACGGTGGTGGTAACGGCGGTGGTGGTGGTGGTGGTCGATTGTACGGATGCTGATGTTGGAAGTCCATACCTTTTTAGGGTTTTGACAGTTGGGTTGAGGGTTTAAGACGCCGATTGTTGTTCAGGTGGCCGGCCGAGGAAGTTAACGGCGGTGGATAAAGAGAAAACAGAAGTACTTGGTGGAGAGGGGAGAAGCAGAAATGGTGGTTTTAGGTTGAAGAATAAGGTGGGGGTGGCAAACTGTTATGCAAGCCTACAGAAGGAGACCAGAGACTGCACTCTATTTCTCTTGCAATATTGGTTCTTTCTATTTTAGATCGACGTTTTATGTGACATAATATATGTAGAATGTTAAATAAGATGTTGCGTATATGTGAACGTCATATAAAATATTAAGTCAAGAATGATTTATGAGTCGATTTATTTAATTTTAAGTAATTATTTGTGTGCATTTTAAATTGGAAGGCATAGGTGTAAGATAAGGCTAAGTTTAAAAAAATGTTGTATTAAGCATAATGCATAAATATGTGATCTAACTTGGTTTGAGCTCATATTGTTGTCCTCCAATTTTTTGTGTGCACAAGTAGACACTTAAATTTCTATAGAGTTGAACAAATAGACACACGCATCCTACGTGGCATCCTACATGACAATATGAGTCATACGTGGTACCCTGCATATATTACGCAATATATAAAAGACTCATGTGTCTGCTTGTTCAATTTTATGTAAGTTTAAGTATCTATTTGTGCACACTCATGATTGGAGGACATAAATGTGAAATTAGGTCAAATTAAATGAATATATTATGTCATTAGATTACAAGTCGGATTGTCGTGGAGTGGTAAGTAGTCATTCATCCTAGAACAGAAATTCTGAGTTCGAATTGTGTTCGGTACAGAGTTGCATTTGTTAGAGAGTGCTTTAGCATTTTATCCCCAATTTGGGATAAATTCGAATTTAGTCAGACTTCAATACGTATATCATGCACTGAATGAAAAATCGAACTCAATCTGGAACTTTTCATTCGGATTTAATTAGGGTTCAATGTGGTACTGTTAAGGTTTTACTCTGATTTCTTATCTTATTTGAAGTTTATTTTTTTTCTAAAAGAAAAGACAAAACTATCACGATCGGAATCTAGACCCCAGACGAGACCGGCGTCGTTGACCTTTCAGAGGTCACAAACAAGCCTACTTACGTCATTCTTACTTTACATAGGTTAATTTTAGCTGAAAATTTGAAAAAAAAAATTATTCTTTAAACATACTTGCTAAATATTCTTAATATTTCATAATCGTTCATCATCAACCATCTAACATTTAAGTGATAAGTAACTGAAAGAAATAATTCATTAAGTATTATTTGTATAACGGCCAAAACAACACCAATACAAAGTCTGAACCAAACAAGAAAGAAACGCTAGTGGAACATGCTCCACTAGCTCAACTCGAAAACTACGCTAGAATGTAAAATAGTAGCATCCTCGAAAGCATGAGGACGTACAACTCCGGATGAATGCTGACATTCAGATAGCTACAACAACGAACCTGTAGCTCTACCATCCACCTATGTCTGCACCTAAAAGTAGATGTTTGTATAGGATTAGTACACACCTGTACTAAGTATGGGTATATGCAAGCACACACCAGGGACATATATGAGAAAAAATAGCTCTTTCCTAACAACATGATTTTTGAAAGTCAAGTTAGTGGACTTGCCAAATTGAGATTGGGAAAGTTATGCCATGAGAGTGACATGCATCATTATAATTATCAAATTGCACACAACACCTAACATCTGCATATAGCACATAACATATGACACATAGCTTCTTTCATATTGTACATTCATATGCCATGAGACCTTGTTATCATGGACTTGACCTTAAGACTTTCCAAAATGACGGCTCAACATATGGGACCTCAACTAGGGAGCCTTCTTTAGCAAACACAAAGTCTGTTTCATTCATTCATACGTGTTTCATTCTAGTTCATCCATAAGTAGTGTGAACACTATCTATACCAGGATGTAGTTTAAGATGTTCATCGGGTTTGCTGTACAATGATCAGGAATGACATAATGTCATTACCTGAATCTAGCTGACCTCTTGATTATCATATCCTAACATCTTCGATATCATTCATCTCTTTATATGATTCGTTTGAGGCTGGCCTCATTCATTCTTTGGGAACTTTAACTTTAACTGACATAGATCATGTGAGCATCATGAAATCCAGTGTCTCCCCCACACCGAAAAGAGGTGGAATCACCGGCCAAAGTAACTCAATAACATGCTAGCGTTATATCGGAATTAAACCCCGCTAGATTCTTATATTGGCAGTATAGGTTCAAAGACTAGGAGATGTATACAGACCCATACCCGGCAAGCCGGACAGTCTCATCTCATGAGAGTTACGTGAACCTTCGCTCTTTCTGAATGAAGGTATCACCGCTCATAGCTAGCCTATCGGTGCTCGGTATAAAGTTTCATTACATTCAACTCATACATCATGGAAGTTGGCTTCTAGTACGAGGACATCATAGCTCAATAGATGATTTCTCATCTCATCATTAGTATTAAGTGTTTTAAACTCAATATTTTCATTAGAGTGTTCATAGCGACTGGTCTCTTCATTATCTTACACTCTCATTGGTAAGTACATATTGGTAACATTTACTTAGGATCATTTGAGATTGCTCTCATCATATACATTAGCCTCACATCATGATTGTCACCACATTCTTCATTATTAGCACCTTTATTTTTCATAGTTACTTACCTCTTATTACGTGAATGTTCATTTCTTCATTTCATTATGTATATCTTAGGTTCACTTATTTTTGAACGTATGTTAGACTTATGTGTCTATACATACAAGTCATGGGGTTTCATTTATAGTTCGCTGAGTGATTCTTATTTTCCTAAGATTATGCATTACAAGACTTATTTATCTTGTATATATGCCAATATCTTGATTTTTGATCTAAGTAGATGGCATTATTCTTGAATATTTTACTCACGTATGACTTATGTATTAATATGGAGGTTTGGGCACGGAACCTAAATCTTCAATTACTTGGATATCATTTATATTTTTCATTGATTTTATTTCTAATATTCATAACATTAGAACTCTAAATTAAATCTCAACATTTACATGAAGTAATTAATTTTTATTTTAATTAGAATTCTAAATTAAATCTCAATATTTACATGAAATAATTAATTTTCTATTTTAATTAGAATTCTAAATTAAATCTCCATATTTACATGAAAGAATTGATTTTCTATTTTAATTAGAATTCTAATTTAAATCTCAATATTTACATGAAGGTAGGGCTGTGCAAAAAACGGGTAAACCCATTAACCCGAACCGATTTTCGGTTTATTGGGTTAATGGGTCGGGTTATTGGGTAATTGGGTCGGGGACCGGTTCACTAATTTTTTTAATTGGATTAACGGTTCGGGTGACGGGTTTGGGAAGGAAATATCCGGGTCACCCGATTACCCGATTATTCCCCTAAATTATCTAATTTTCTAATTTACATGTCACAATTAGGTTACAACTAGAAAGTAGAAACCTTCTCCTTCAGGCTTCAGCAGTCCCGCCGCTGAGCCTCTCTCCAGTCTCCCGTCTCCAACTCTCCATTCTCCCGTCTCCCGTCTCCCGTCTCCCGTCTCCCGTCTCCCGTCTCCTGTCTCCCGTCTCCCATCTCCCGTCTCCCGTCTCCTGTCTCCCGTCTCCAACTCTCCATTCTCCATTTCCCAAACTCCGGTGAGGCGAGGACAGAACTCGACTAACCAGCGAGTTACTCAGGCCGTCAGGCGTCCAGCGAGGCGACAAGGTGCATATCAGTCTCAGTTCTCACAAGGTAACGACCTATCTTTAATTTCTGTATTCGTTGATTTCGTTCTATTTATCATCATTTCGTTAAAAAATGTGTGATATGTTAACGGTTAACCCGATAACCGAACCGATAAGGGTCGACAACCGATTAACCAATAACCGATTAACCGATAACTTAATGGTTCTTTAACGGTTTAGCTAGTCTACAAACCGATAACCGATAAGCAAAACCGATAATGTTCAAAACCGAACCGAACCGACCGTTATGCACCCCTGCATGAAGGGATAAATTTTTTATTTTAATTTTACTATTAATTAACCAAAGGGTTGGGGTTCGAGCCTTCACAACCTCTTAACTTTTTAATTTAATTAAATTCACTACAATGTGGAGGTTGTGGGTTCGAACCCCCACAACCCCCTTATTTTTGTTTCAATTTCGCTGAGTGGGCTGTGAGGTGGTGGGTTCGAACCCACATAGCCTCTCTATTATTATCATTATTTTTTTTAAAACCCTTTCATTCGCACGTACTGAGAGATCGTGGATTCAAATCCTACGCCTCAACCCACGACCTCCCCTTTAATTTTTCTTTTCTTTTCGCGAGGGCAGGAGTTGGTCGCGAGTTCGAACCCCTAGCCCCCATTTATTTTTCTCTTCTTTCCTTGCGAAATCAGGGGTTGGTCGCAATTTCGATCCCCCAGCCCAGCCTTTTTTTTTCTTCTTATTTCTGTGTCTCGCTACAACAGCAGCTAAGAGGTTCGATTCCCCTTAGCCCCTTACGTTTTTGGTTTAATTTTTTTCAGTTTCTTTCACAGGTGAGGTCTTGGGTTCGATTCCCATTGACCTCACTTAAGTTATTTTATTTTAAAAACTCAGAATTTGACACTTTTGAAGGGTACAAAAATCTAGAAATTTTTGTCTTTCTCCAACCATTTTTAGGTGCATTTTTTCATAAGTTTAAATAGCTATAAGATGGTTATTCAATTCACTATACTTCATCATAATGAACATCACATTGTACACCCATTACACACATAAAATACACAACTTATACACCCCAAATAGTGACTAAAATACTGCTTTATACATGCCTATACATCAACTTTTCCGGTCATATTTTGATGATCATTATCGTGATTTTTCGCACATAAACACATTCGTATTTAATTTAAACACATCATTCATGCAAAAATCTAGCAGCACAACATACCCATCCTACAAATTCGTTAGGAAGCTAAGGATAAGGACATACGAAGGGGAACAACCTGAGTTTTAAGAGTGTAAGAAACGTTCGAAAGAAAGTACTCTTGGAGAAAGTCCATAAGAGAAACTCATACCTTTATTGATGTTCAAACGAAGAATTTGCTGCCCAAAACTCTCTCAAAAAATCAGTCCAAGTTACCTCAACGTCCACACCACTCAACGAACAACTTCTCTTCGCCTAAATATTTTTGGTTGCTTTGTTTTTCTTAAAATTTCATGTGAGTTCTTCAAGTGTGAAGAACTCTTGATGTATTCTCTGGTTTTTGTTGTGCTTGGCAGAACAACGTGAGAGAGATGGAGAACGTGAGAGAGAGTTAAGAAGCGTGTGAGAGAGAACTATTAGGATTAGGAGACTAAATTCAAGACTTAGTCAAATAGAATTTAAATTAAGTTAATACAAATCTTATTTATTTTAATTAATACGCGAAAGAACCATTATGCCCTTAAAATTTCAGATTTTTAATTAATAATTAAATCACCTTAAGTACCTATTTATTCGATTTATTTTTTCCCCTTTTTTTTAGATCGTTACAAAAATATTATCATAAATGTTTTTACTATTCATGAAAATAAAATATTTTTCTTCCATCTTTAGTTGATTATTTCCTTTGAGGAAAAGTTCAGAAACCTATAAATTGAAGATCGCTATTCTCATAACATAAAAAAGTAGTATCCACAATGTAAGCATTTAAGAGCTTTATATATAGGGAGATTTTCGCTCTACAATTTTCATTATTTCTTTATTAATTTTTGATATGTAAGCCAATTGACCAAATTTCTTATAATAGTATTCTGATTTTTAGTATAAGTTTTTGTCGTCTAATTATTCAATGTCTTCATTTGCAATTGCAAGTTTGCGCATGAACTCCTCAACCAATTTCGAATTCAACAAATGGTAGCAAAGCACATGGTCAAATGATCCAAAACAAGATTGAAGACATGCTCAATGTGTTTCAAATTAATTTGCAATCAACGTGATGATTGTGAAGATTTTTGTGTTACTACATGTGGAGAAAAATTTCAAATTTGTTTTCAACATATCCTGCTGCTCTATCCTTTAAAACAAAATCAATTTTCAACTCATGCTTGCTTTAAAGTATGTGCTTCATAAGGGTGGGCATAAACACCAAAAAATTGAAACACCTAATCGAATCGATTTTTTTCAAAATTTCGATTTCGGTATTTCGGTTTTTCGTTCGGTATTCGATTTACTTTTTTATATTTTTTGGTATTTCGATTAGCTTTTTGGTAAGTAATATTTTGGTATTCAGTATTTCGGTTCAAACCGAAATATTATACTATAATTTATATTATATTAATTAATAATTATTAATGTTAAATAATCTTTTTAAAAAAAGAAAAAAGTATGTGAAACCCTATTAATGTCCATATTCCTCTTCCTCTTGGAGGCAACACCTCTTCCTATTCTAGTCTTCTTCCTCTTCTTTCTCTTCCTCTTTCAAGCAGCGGCAGCAGCAGCAGCCGCCAGATGTCTATTTTTGATGTATTGTCTATTTTTACTTTTTAACCCATTAAGTTAAAAAATTAAACAAAAAAATTATAAAGTTTAAAATTTTAAAAAGCCCACTAAGCAGGCCCATTAAAAAATTGAAATAAAAAAACCGAACCAAAATAATAAAAACCGAATCGAACTGAAATATTTCGATTCGGTATTCGATACACATTTTACAAGAATCGAAAATCAAAAAACCCAAAAAAAATCCGAAATCGAACCGAAATACCGAATGTCCACCCCTAGTGCTTCAACTTTTAACCCATACAAACTTTCGTTAGGGCTCCACTTTTAATGCATGCATTTTACTTTTAACGCATGAGTCCCCCACTTTTAACTTGCACATCCTATTTTTAAAGCATGAGTTCCACTTTCAATTCATGCATATTACTTTTAACGCATGAGGTCTACTTTCAAACCTACTCATAACTTTTAACACAAGACTCTAAATTTTAACTCATATCAATTTTCAAATCAAAGTAAACAATAGTGATATATGAAGATTGTATGAAGAAAGAGAATCCAAACAAAATGAGATATTTGTGAGGGTTTTACCTTGATTTTCTTACCTTATTTTAAATTTATTTTTGGGAAAGAGGACAAATATACCCTTGAACTATCGTAAATGGTATGCAAATACCCTCCGTCATACTTTAGGGACATTGGTGCCCCTACCATCCAAAAACTAGAACAAATATGTCCATTATACTAATGGACATACACGTGTCATAATCTTATCCATTGACCCGACATCGGATCGATGAATAAGATTGTGCCACGTGTTCTTGTTTAATCTTCCGCTAGAGTGAAGGGCATATACACTCTAGTTTTTGGACGGCAGGGGCACCAATGTCCCTTAAGTGTGACGAATGGTATCTGCATACCATTTACAATAGTTTGGGGATATAATTGTCTCTTTTCCCTTCATTTTTTCTTAAAAGAAAAGATAAAACATTACCATAGATATTTTTACTTTTCATGAAAAGAAAATATATTTTTCTTCCATATTTAGTTTATTCTTTCCTTAGAAAAAAAGTTTGGAGATCTATAAATTGAAGAGTCATATTCTCATAGCAATACACAGTAGTATCTACAATGTAGACGTTTAGGAGTTTTTATTTATGGGGAGATTTTCTCTTCACAATTTTAATGATTTTTTTAATTAGTTTTTGATATGTAAGCCAGTTAGCTAAATTTCGTAATATTATTTTGATTTTTAATTTTTATCATCTAATTTATCAACGTCTTGATTTGCAATTGTAAGCTTCCGCATAAACGCCTCAATCACTTTCAAACCCAATAAGTATCGGACATCGAATGTGAAACAAAAAATAAATAAAAAATTATGGGTCTTAATATAGTGATATATTTTAGGTGATTTTAAGTTAGGATAAGTTTAAAATAATTCCAAAATGTTTGGATGATTAATAAATTTTATGAATATTTGAAATAACAATTCAAAATGTTTTCCAGGATAAAAACCTGAAGGTTAATGATTAGTAATTTTATTGAGTATAAGTACAAGTGAAAAAAGGATATAAGATATTTTTTTTTTTAAAAAAAATATTTAGCCTTAGATGATTTTGGGGGCTTTGGATTAGAATTTAGAGGTAAGATCAGTGTGTATTTTTTAATT
This sequence comes from Solanum peruvianum, assembly GCA_027705065.1. Lineage (NCBI taxonomy): Eukaryota > Viridiplantae > Streptophyta > Magnoliopsida > Solanales > Solanaceae > Solanum > Solanum peruvianum. The sequence goes on from JAKWJD010001759.1 coordinate 6,887,195, forward strand.
TTTCGGTTTTCTAGTTAGTACTAAACTGCACTTTATTAATATTTTGTTAATGTTAACGAGGTATTATTCTTTGTCCAATAAATAATAATTATTCATTATTTACTTGATATGTATTATATTTTAAAAATTAATAAATAATAAAGATAATTATAATTATATGACTTTTTAAATATATCAAATATAATACTTTGAAAAATATATTAAATATTAAAAATATTTAAAGTCAAGGTAATATAGACACACAAGCATAATAATAAAATTCATTTTTTTTTATATTAATAGAAAGTAAAGTGTAAGAAGAGATAGATATGAGCCTGTTTAACGTATGGTATCATGAGATGAAATTAAAGTTTTGACTGGACATGAGATATGAAATTTTGGTGTTGTATATTTTTTCATAAATATTAAAATTTCATAAGTTTTAAAACTATCAAAATAGTTCGAATTATTTATTCAATATTATCAAATAAATAAAAAATCATAAAATCGTATAATAAATTATTGTAAAATTATTTGTTCTCCACTTAAGTAATTGTTTCATCACTATATTTGAGTAACAATGGAACACCTTTTACGGACTCTTCAAGATTTTGTTACTCAACAATCGTGAAGTGTGAGCTAAAGTGACTATATGTTGGTGAGAATAATAAATTTTATGTCGGTGAAATAATATATTTTAAAAGGTAATGATATAATTATAAAATTTATTTATATGTGAGTGTTTAGTAGATATAAATGTGAGATTGTTTTAACAAAATATAAACTTTTGAATCAATTTTTATATTAAAATAACTCAAATCATGATATGATATTCTCATATGATTTCATATCATGATTTTTGAAGAATATAATATTATATCTCATGATATAAAATCAATGTAAAATTATATATTCAAACGCCGATTCTATCACATGATACCATAGTATCACGTGGCCAAACACCAACTTAAAGAGAGTGTATTGGGTGCGTAGACAAAGAGAGAATAAAAGATATTAAGTAGAGAGAATAAAAGATATTAAGAAGTTTGATTAAATTTAAATTATTTTTTAAATTCATTTTGACAATATAATTAAATCAGGCTTTTAAGTAATAAAAACAAAAATTTTGGATTAGTGTTTGATGGTTCATCGTGTTTCATTCTCTGCCGTCGATGGTGTTTTCCTCCGTCACATCGACGGTGGAGAACGGAAAATCTCACGCCGTGACAAAAAAATTAGACTCACTGCCTCACGGCTCTGGTTATAAATGATGGGCCACGTCTCCATTTTTCTTGCACCCATTAGTACCCACACAATTTCTCACTATTTACAACTAACTTAGCATCACAAAACCACAAAAAGATGGTCTTTTTCGTCATTTCATCACTGATATGCTAAATATCTACTCTTCTCAATTTTGAAATTCCAACTCTGTTTTCCTCCTTCACTCATTTGAATAGTAATCGGAGATGGCGGTAGTAGTCGGAAACATAGCACTATTGCTTGACGGAACTCACGTGACTACTCCACGTGCCGTAGTGTTACCAGATCGGAAAACAAGGGATGTTCTGTTGAACTTTTTTGTGAAGAAAGACACATGTCAGAATCAGAGCATGTATGTTTCTAGTGGGTTCGAAAATGAAAGAGAAAGAGTTAATCCGAAAGTGGGTTTTCGGGGTAAAGCGAATTCGAAAGTGGGTGCGGTTGATTATGAGAATTCAAGTGATGATGAGAATGGAAATGGTGTTGAAGATGAAGGAGAAGGTGGAGAAGGAGGAGGAGAAGAGTTCGATTGGGAGAAAGAAATGAAGAGGAGAGTTAAAGAGCTAGAGGAAATGAAGGAATTGGAGAAAAAAGCTGAGGAATTGCAGAATCGTGTTGATGAGGAGTATGGTGAGGAAGATGAAATCAGTGAAGAAACTGAGGAGGAGAAACGTGAAAGAGTTCGAAGGGAGCTCGAAAAGGTGATGCCTTTATCATTGCCTGTATTATTATTGATGTTATAACAATCCATGCCTTATTTATTTGTAATGATAGTGTTTGTGCACACCACCAATCATAGGTTTCGTATCTCCTACTTCTCGCCCATCTAGACGAGAAGATGAACCAAAGGAACTTGAAAGTTGCACCATACTATACTTTACATCTTCGCAGTATAATTACTTGTTTTACGTATTAGCTCTTGGAGATAAATAGCTGATGCACCTAGCTCTGATAAGATCAACATGGCCTTTTCCGGTGTACACTTTCATCTATGTTTAACTAACTGCTGTTATAGCATCACCTTTGAAACTGTACTCGGGTTCGAATTTTGGATTTGGTGACTGTTAAGTACTCCTTTCGTTCCAAAATTAGTGTCACTTTAGCTCATTTCACGTCCATTAAGAAATATAATATAATAAATAGAAGGTATAGTTTACTAAGTTAACCCTATTTATTAGATATTTCTTGATAATTGAGGACTATTAATGAGTAGTTCTTTACTACAAGGGTATAGTTGGAAAAACATACTATTTTTTATGTTGAATTCCTAAGGTGAGATGTATTGGAAAATATTTGTGCCAAAGTGACGCTTATTCTAGGATGGATGGAGTAGTAATTTCAGTTTGAATCGTGGTAGCCACTAGTTCGTGGGTAATTTCCTATTTTCCACTAGTTGGAAATGATTTTCTTATTTGAATAATATGAGTATTTGCAAGCAAGACACCCTCGAACAGCTGTAGTGATAGTAGAAATATGCTGCAAAATATCCTTAAAACTGTTATTGCATTTATTTCTTTTGCATGCTACATAGGTGGTTTGGTAGAGTGTAAATAGAATATATTAGTAATGCTTGCATTAATTAAACATAAATGATTTCTTATGCATTGTTTGGTTTGGTGTATTTTATATATTTTTTAGTTTCCCACCCTGTGTCCGGAGCCCGCGTTGGAGCTCCGACTAAATCCGAATCGTGCTCTGCAGGACCAATTCGGGGGTGATGCTCCCAAAAGGTTTTCTCCATATTGAAGGACCTCTGATTAAGGATGAAACACTCCACCAATGCACCACAACCCATGTTGGTGATTTGGTGAATTAGTAATAGCATACATTGCATAAAATATTTACTACAAAGATACCCTTCACAATTATTGTTGAAAAGATTAAGATGTAAAAAAGATTTTAATGGCAATAAGGTCTTTAACCATGCTAGTGCATGCACTAAAACCATACATTACAAATACCTAGAAATTCACGGTATTTGTAATATACACCTTTATGCACAATAGAGTGAAAAACTAATGCAAGCATTAGTTATACATAACATGAAAAAATGTAACAAACAAGGTATCACTAATACACAGACTTAATACATGCATTATTTTTGCTAATACACTTTACCAAACAACTTGCTTTATGTGATGAAGCTTTATTGTGATGAGTTAGTAAGGGTGAAAATATTTTCCAAATTACTTGGCTAAAAATTGGTCTGATGAAAAATTTTAGATCCTTTAGTCTCAAAATCATCGTGTTAACTCTGGTTTGAAATTTAGGTGGCACAGGAACAATCGGAACGCAGAAAAACTGCTCAATTAATGTTCGATTTGGGCCAGAAGGCTTATGGGAAGGGCATGTATGGACGTGCAATAGAGTTCCTTGAAGGTGCTCTTACTATCATTCCGAGACCAACCTTGTTTGGTGGAGAGGTTAGTGGCAAGCTGCGTCCTGAGTAACCACACACAAAATGTGCTAATTTTTTTCTAAGACTATTAGCATTTGCAAATTGAACTTTCAGATACAAATATGGCTTGCTATGGCTTATGAAGCTAATAACCGCCATTCAGACTGCATTGATTTGTATAAGCAACTAGAAAGGAAACATCCCAGCATCAGCATTCGACGTCAAGCTGCAGAGCTTCGTTATATATTGCAAGCACCTAAGTTGAAGATATCTCAAGAAGAAATGGTTACTATACCACTTATTGGTTCTAGCTATGATAGGTATGTCCCATTCATCTAATATTATATTGCGTATGTTAGCTAAATAAAACAGCACCAATTACTTGCTTCTATGCAGTGGGCATGACATGCAAGTGCCTGGGGCAATCAATATGTTACATTAGTGGTTCGTCGTTTTAATACAATAATGACTTGAGCATAAAGTTACTAGCTGACATCAATATAATTGTAACAGTAATTTAATTAAAGTTATTTACCCAAGAGTGTACTTAAGTGGTAAATGAAGTGGGTGTGAACTTTAAAAACCATGGTTCAACTTCCAGCAGAGACGAAAAATTCTAGGTAATTTCTTCTGATCTGCTGAAGCCTTGATAAGCATTGGGCGAAGTTACCTGATACTTGTATGTAATGGTTGGAGGTAGTAGAGGTATGTGGTGAAACAGTCAAGCGAATTGACTACTACACCACTGTTATTTGTGTGCTACTTTTAGCATCCATGGATTATTGGAAAATTTGTAGTATATGCCGCCATGATATCTATTGGTTATAGCATAGATGTAGCAGGAAAGTTGAATAATTGAAAATATCTTTTGCTTTTGGGTAAGTAAAATAAATTATATATACCAAATTGGAATATTACAACACAGAGTCAAAAAGCACTTCAAACTAATTGAAGCTGAGCAAAATGGCTCCAACATCAGTTGTAAGCTACTCTGCCAATGGTCCATGCGCTCCTCTATCTATAGTACATCAACAACCTATGTTGCTCAGACTCTTCAAAAATACTGCCGCCCCCATGTCGGATCCTCCAAAAATGCACTAGTTTTGGAGGATCTGACTTGTACCTATAAAAAGTTTTGAAGAGTTTGAGCAACATAGTTCAACAACAGCATACCTGATAAAATCCGACAGGTGGGTAGAGTGTACATAGACCTTCTCCCTACCTTGTGGAGGTAGAAAGACCGTACCGGAAAGACCCTCGACTCAAGCAATGCATGTCAAAGTAGTTTGATTTTTTTCCCTTCCAAATGTAAAGAAGGCATAGCATATAATAGAGAAAGCCTTATGTTGCATTTAACAACAGAAAAGTATTGTGATAATCAAAGCACAAAAACAATAGGTAGAACCAGAAATCGGAGGAAAAGAAACTACGAGAATACTGCTAAACTATCGTATCGTCCATATAGTAGATTCTGCTAGGATAGAACTTCAAGCTTTCCATCTTCTTAGCTAGTTTAGCCTTCAAGGTTCCCCTAAAGATAACTTCTTGGATAATCATCCTGACTATTGCGCAACAGTCCTCTGCTTTCCCTGGAAGATTCTCATATTCCTCTCTGCCAAACATAGTATAATGAACAAGCCGTTGCCATTCTATACACTTCAGCAGCTGAACTCTTTCCCTTGCGATTTACTGCTGCACACTGCAACTCTTCCTGCCAAAGCAGCATTTGCCTCTGTATCCCCTGCTATTGAAGAATATTACTCCATATATTAGCAGATATACTCGCACTCAAATAAAAGGTGAGAGATACTTTCATTTGCAGCTACACAAGGGACAATACAGGTTATCAACAACACTCCAGTGAGCTAGTCTGTCTCTAGTGGTAGAGACTTCGATGAGCAGCCAGCCTCAGCATAAAGATCCATTTTGGGGTTCCTTTGGTTAGACTGACAAGTTTTCTTCCTGATTCCCTGTCATCTTCACAAACTTGCCTCTCAGCTTCACATAGATCTTTCTGATAGAAAAAGTTTGCATTTTGAACAGGTTATTAGCTTTTTTAACATACTATTACAGTATGCTCCCTCTCTTCCCTGTTTTGTTAACAAATGCAAATTTCTTTATGGAAGTGGATTGCAGAGGTCTACTGATTAGGAATGTGACTTCAGATGATTAAAAGATCACGTGAGAACTTTTCTTGTGATGAGGCTCTCTATGAATAAATTATTGGGCTCAATTTCTCTTTGTCCCCCCGTCCCACCCCCATCCCTTCTTTACTTTTTCTTTTGTCAATTTGAAGTATTTGGTTTCATGGATGACGGTACCTTCTAATGTGAACTCGATTCTCAACTTGTAATTCCTAACTTTAAGGGTTATGAGATAGAAGACCTTTCTAAGGGACTGAACTTGTTACTTCATGGGTAATCTAGTTAGTTGTATTAGAGACAGACCTTCTGAAGTTGGAAATTGAATGAATGAAGCTCATTTTGACTCATTTAACCATGCGAGAAGATTAATGGTAATTGAATGACAACATGTGTATAGTACGTGATGTCACAGTATGGTGTAATATTCTTCAGCGGTTCCAACACATCAGTGTGGAGTTTTCAGCATATCAACTTAAAATATAAAATGTATAAAATATGGGTGACATTATTTTCTTCTTCTTTACTTAATATTAGGTGTTTGCTTCTTTTCACAACTTAAGGGACTACTCCTTATTCACGATAACATTTCTACGAAGTAATTCTTTTAAGAGACTCATGCTTCCTGAGGTTGAGTGATTCCAAGCATCGTTGAAGATCAGCACTAATTTCCCTTCCTTTTTTTGTCTAGTTATGCTGGATCATGGACCGACAAAAAGAAGGACCAAGATGAAAGACAAAGTCGGTCTACAACAAATCAGCTTCCATCAAGCAGGGACTGGGTGGGCGACTTTCTGGTCTGGAAGCCCCCAGTTGGTCTGGAGAAAAGCCAATCATTCTGGGCAATTTTAACAATATGGATAGCCTTGGTTGGAGCTGCACTCTTTTTGCCAAAATGAAGCGCATATATATACTTGTAAAGATGTTTGTTGTTTAGCTTTCTATTCTTTATTGGTAAGTATATATATAGGCTAAGTGTGTATTACCATTATAAATTCTTGTTGTATATTTCTACCTTTTGTTTAATATAATTAGCAAATATCAATTCTGCTATTCTCTACATTTTGCATTTGTTTACAGTCATTTCTTGGACAACGTCTGAGAGTACAAGTAAGTATCCATTGTGTCAATTCAGAAAAGAAACTAGTTGATTCTTTTTAGCAGATTTACTGTAAATATGTCATTCTCGATTTGTTTATGTCATCCTTTTGCAGACAGCGTTGAAGAAAGGAATTTACTCATCTTATTCATGTGTCAACCAACACATGCCCCAGGTAATCTTCTCATCTTTTTCAAGCCTTAGAGACTAGAATACGCTACGTATATATAATTGCTCTCTCTCTCTCTCTCTCTCTCTCTCTAACACACACACACAGCTTTTGTGGCATACAAACAAAACAAAGAGTATGATATCGATCTCGTCTGCAGTCAGTTAATAAGGTTTTCACCATTTTCTTTGACCTTTGAGTCTCCTCCCCATAGTTTTATCCTGTCTCCAGCAAGGGAAGCCTGCATTACAAACAAGTTATTTGTAAGATTGTTACCACAATTTTGAACTTTTGATTCTTGATGTAAGCCTTACCTCCTCGTTCCAATTAGTTCGAAGAATCATCATGATCAACACACCAGTTTGAACAGTTGTACCTGCAAGCATCCCATACCAAATTCCCTACATAATTTCATGTATAAATATAATAATATAATGTCTTACAAAATAATCAAGTGAAGACAAACAAAATTGAGTACCTTAACACCAGTGTCAAGGATGAAGCCAAGTATGAGACCTATTGGAATACCAAACAAATAGTAACAAACTATGTTGACATATGCAACATAAGCTTGCCATCCAGCACCAATAGCCACCCCTGAAAGAGTAGGTTGAAGACTGCTAACAACAATGGTGGCAGCTAAGATAGGTGAGAGCTCATACACAACATGTTGTACTCTTTCATTGTTTGAAAACAATAGAGGATACCAACTCCGACAAACAAGAAGCACCATTGCCAGGAACATTCCGAATAAAAGAGAAGTGATGGAGGCTACTATTACTGAGAATTTCGCGCTTCTTGGATGTCCTGCTCCTAGTTCATTTGACACCCTTACGCTGTACGTTTAACATAATCACATAAGGTTGTGTAGATTAGAAAACTCTACCATATCACATGGTTCAAAGATTGACGATTTACTTACTCTTATAATTTAATAACAACGTTGAGAATTAAGATTACCTTATTGCAGCATTAAATCCAAGTGCAACCATGAATGTCCAGCCTTGGATATTCATACTACAATCAAATGATGATATTATTCTTAAAAAATGAAAGATAATACTTTAACTTTTATACACTGATCGATAACATGTATGTATTAAATAACCTAAAAATAACTATAGATGAGGTTTCTTTCAATACTATATAGCCGAGTACGGAGCTTAAAGGGTACAAAATATTAACAAAAATTCCAAAACGGTATACAAAATTTTATATTAACCAAAACGGCAAAATCGCTGCATCAACAGCGATTTACTTCCCCGGAAAAAGCAAAATCGCTGCCGAGGCAGCGATTTTGCAAAATGTGATTTTTTTTTAAAAAAAAATGAAATCGCTGCCTAGGCAGCGATTTATAATTTATAATTTTTTTATTTAAGGAAAATCACTGCCTAGGCAGCGATTTTTAAAAAAAAATTCTTTTTTTTTAAAAAAGTGGAAGTCGCTGCCCAGGCAGCGACTTTTATATGTAAAAAAATTTGAAATGTGCAAAGTCGCTGCCTGGGCAGCGACTTGTATAATTTTTTATTTTTTTTTTTAATTTTCAAATTTTTTTCTTTAAAAAAATGTGGAAACAATGTGAAAATTTTTTTAAAAAAAGATTTTTTTAAAACAACAATTTTATAAGATAAAAAAAAGTTAAAATATTTTTTTTTATAAAATCGCTACTTTAAATTTTATTTTTTTTAAAAAAAATTATTTGTGGAAAATCGCAGCGATTTACATATTTTTTTTTAAAAAAATTATAAATCGCTGCGTAGGCAGAGATTTAAAAAGTTTATAAATTTATAAATTGGTTAATATTTTTGGAAAATCGCAGCGATTTTCATATTTTAAAAAAAATTATAAATTTTTTAAATCGCTGCCTACGCAGCGATTTATAATTTTTTTTTTAAATATGTAAATCGCTGCGTAGGCAGCGATTTAAAAAATTTATAATTTTTTTTTAAATATGAAAATCGCTGCGATTTTCCAAAAATATTAACCAATTTATAAATTTTTTAAATCGCTGCCTACGCAGCGATTTATAATTTTTTTTAAAAAAATATGTAAATCGCTGCGATTTTTCACAAATAATTTTTTTTTTAAAAAATAAAATTTAAAGTAGCGATTTTATAAAAAAAAATATTTTAACTTTTTTTTATCTTATAAAATTGTTGCTTCAAAAAAATCTTTTTTTTTTTAAATTTCCACATTGTTTCCACATTTTTTTAAAGAAAAAAATTTGAAAATTAAAAAAAAAATAAAAAATTATACAAGTCGCTGCCCAGGCAGCGACTTTGGACATTTCAAATTTTTTTTTTATAAAAGTCGCTGCCTGGGCAGCGACTTCCACTTTTTTTTTAAAAAATCGATTTTCCTTAAATAAAAAAATTATAAATCGCTGCCTAGACAGCGATTTCATTTTTTTTAAAAAAAAATAATCACATTTTGCAAAATCGCTGCCTCGGCAGCGATTTTGCTTTTTCCGGGGAAGTAAATCGCTGTTGATGCAGCGATTTTGCCGTTTTGGTTAATATAAAATTTTATATACCGTTTTGGAATTTTTGTTAATATTTTGTACCCTTTAAGCTCCGTAATTGCACTTACTCATAAATTTAGTTCACACTCATATAATGATTTTTTCAACAATGTTTGTATATTCGGTATATAAGATTATATGATAGTATATTTTAATACGTTACGGATTAATTGTATACGATGTAAAAATTAATTGTATATAAGAGGTGTATCGTGCATGCTGCTATTCTATTATATGAAATTATAACAAAAAAATAAAATAAAATTGAATTCCATCTCTTACAAACTTCAACTCACGAAAATCACTAAATAACTTTTAACTTTTAAAACACAACTTCTAATGACATCTTTAACGAACCTCAATAGTTAATTTATCAAAAATTTCAATAAATTAATATATATTTGTGAGTTTTTAAGCTTTTATAACCCAAAAATAGAGCTTTTAGTTTTTCACTTTGATTCACCCATCAAAATTTAAATTTGTGATGATAACCATCACGAATCATCCTCAATCAGTCTGTAATTATTTTAAAAAAAATGGAATTATAATCACAAAATAGCCTTTTCCGAAATATTTCAAAATATATACAAAACGGACTAAAAAAAAAGATAATTTATGAGAATACGGGTTCATTTTTTTTAATTATAAGGGGACAAGTGGTGTAGCACATAAAAATATCTTTATAAATCTTGTAATGCTCTATTAAAAGTTTTTTTTTCAAGAATATATTTTCTTTCTAGTTTTCCACCCGATGTCGAAATCCATATTAGGGCCATCACTATCTGAATTCACATTGAAAATCTCATTATGTTAATTTGAAAGAAAAAACGTTCCTAACAAGAGTGACTGTGTAAATCTAATAGAACTAAAATTGTTGAAGAGAAAAAATTACTTACACTATATCACAATCCTTATTGCTACTTGGAAATACTCCCTCCGTCCACAATTGTTTGTCAGAAGAGTAACGTCATGCACTCTCCTCAAAGAAAATTTAATATAAAGTGTAATTTGACTAATATAACCCTACTATAGCTTGGATATCAAAAATCTATATAACTTTTTAATTGAACAAAATAGAGTAATTATTAAGGGTAGAATTGGAAAAAAACAATTAATTATTTCTTGATCATTTAAATTATTAATTAATCTTAAACATCTATTTTTAATATACCTACTAAACAATTATGGATGGACGGAGTTGCACACGACACATATAAACAATATATAAAATTAACAGTTGTACTTTTCATTATAAATATATACGATCCAGTTAGGGTATCCTACTTATTACTATAGTCAACCAAATATTAAAATTGAATAGAAAAAGATGTTATCAGAAGCCTAAAGATTCGTACTAAATAAAATAAAATAATGTCAGTATCACATTAAAAAAAATTAGTGAACTGACCAAATAGAAATTGCATCAACAGCCACTTCAGCATTTTTGAGATATCCAGCCACTAGAATTAATGCCATAAAGTACCATATCTCTAAGCTGCAATATTAAATCATCACAATATCTTCATTAATTACTTTATCATACAAGTTGCCAGGTAACGCACATTCTATCGAAAGCGACTTTATTTTCGAGATTTAAATGTAAGATGATCTATAGAAGATTGATATTTTGTTCGAAAGATATTTCTATTTCACTATTATTGAGTTTATAATTAATTGTTAAGAAATTTATAAGTTAATATATTTCTACTCCACTATCACTGAGTTGTTAATTAATTGTTAAGAGATTCATGACTTAATATATATATTATTTAAAAAAAATATAAATATAGAGTCTATGAAAAAGCTAGTGGATTCGTTCAAACCCACGATTCTCCACCTAACTCCGTCTCTGTGACCTATAGCAAAATTGGTGAATATGAGAGAGACAATACTATATATATACCTAGTTTTGCGGAAAATAGAAGTATCTTTTAGTAAACCGCATTTTTATCTAGAATCTTCGTTGACAAAATAAAATTAGTAATATATCTGCACAAGATTTTCGAAACCCTAAATAGGTTTTGAGATGCACAACACTCTGCACAAATGGTGCTTATTTTAACTACTAGATATTCTTATGTCTATCAACCTAAACTAGTACTCTCCTTATTATATATTAATACACATCTTACTTCTGAGTTGGTTTAAATTTTTTTTTTTTGATTAAACACAAGTGTAAAGCTAACTCAACAGTGAGATATGTTTTTGATATAAATGAAGTAACAGTTTAGATACGTATATAAAATTAAATAAAAGAGAAGGATAGAAGATATTTGTGATCTTGACGTAAATTATTATTTTGTTCTCTAACTATTGACAGTCTTAAAATATTTATCCGTTTGATTAATTAAACTTAGATATACCCACATGACATAACAAGTGATCTTCAAACTTTTATAGGAGCATGGGGGCTTTTAATAAAAGTAAAGAGGAGTGTTGAAAACATCCCTAAACTTGACAAAAATAGATGTATTTCACTCATGTTGCGAGATCAAGATATTTTTAAATTCAATTAGTCAAATAAATGAGTATTTTAAAGATTACCAATAATTTGAGGATAAAAATAATAATTCATGCTGAGTTTATGAGTATTTTCAATAAAATACTAAATGTTTTATTACAATCAACTCTTTACTTTTTTTCACTCAGTGCAGCTTTGGATCTTATCCGCTTCAGAGGTTAATCAATAGGGAAATCCGCATCTCAAGCCAGCATAAAAAGTGTTTCCATCAGATCAGGGCTTTAGGCAAGCTAGCTAGTCAGTGAGCCAGAGAGGGTAGGGGGGTTCGGTTCGTTAGCGGGTATTTGTTTAGTCATTCAGATAGTGACTGGCGTTTTTTAGCTACGCATTACTTTTTATATTATTTTTAATAATAAAAGGGGGTTCCAACATATTAATATATAGTGAAGTGTTCCCCCAGATTCAGAACTTTTTTTGAATACTTACAATCCGTATTAGTTAATAATCCTATTGATTGGATTTCTATGCTTAGTCTGATAGGAAATAAGATATTCAAATAAAGAATTTGGCCATTGAATAGCAATATTAAATGAAAACTATGGATCTAGTGTACGTTATCACAGAACATGTGCATATATAAATTATTTCCAAGTTATTAAATTGTTTCATCTTTCTTCACATCACCCAATGTTCACTCTCACATTAATAATTAACGAATTAATGTTTTGAGTCTAGTGAAACATAGTATAATTGAAGATGCATTATTGATATCATACTATATGATATAATATCTACATGAAAGTTTGTGTTACGTTTCATTATTCATAATGAGACAAATGAAATAAAATGCAAATAATAATTAATTCAAACCAAAGAAACTCACCAGAGCATTACAGCAGATGCAAAGGATAATTTAACAAATTCCCAAAGATTTTGAAAAGCCTTCATAGAAAATCCAGACCAAGCTTCTCCACAAGCCCCACTAAATATGTACAACAACTTAGCCACCACTACGAACCACCACGAACCGTTCAGCACCACCGCGGCTCCCACCAGTCCCCACCCTAACTTGAGCATAAATAGCCAACTAAACAATGTGTGTCCAATAAGTCCAACCGCCGCTATGACAGCCATCACCATGATCTTGCTCTGTGCTTGCAAGAATATTTGTATTGGAAAGTTTAGTGCATACGCGAATAATTGTGGAATCATCCACACAGCAAATGTACCTATTTTTACAGAAGAATTCAGTATAGTATTCACACATAATAAAATTCTATCTTACAATATCAGCCTTATACCTGCCCATTTCGATATATCTGAAGTTTGACCGATGAGTCTAAGAAGTGACGTGGCAAAAATATAAGGCAACATTAGAATTAGTGATGTTGCGATGAGGATTATCCAAGATCGTTGCATGTAAGTTCCTAACATGTCTAATTGTTTTGCTCCAAATGCTTGTCCACATAGTGTCTCCAATGCACTTCCCATTCCCAACTAAAATCACAATAAGTGTGGCGTTCAGAACTAATAGTTATTATATCAGAAAGATGTCACAAATAAACGTACCATAACGCCAAAAGCAAAGCCAGCGATGACAGAGTTTTCAATGGAGACAGCAGCAAGTTGAATGGTACCAACATGACCAGCAAATATTTGAGTTATGGCACCAATTGAGTATTGGCAAATGGAAGTGAAAATGGCTGGAGCTGCAAGGTACCATAGTTTTTTCGATTCTGCTGAAAATTGTCGAACTAAGTCTTGAACTCCATTGATTACTTCGATATCGTATGAATCTTGTCTGAATGAAGAACCATTTGAGTGATTGTTCACTTTTGATGTTAGAAGTGGTACTATACTATCATTTTCCATCGTTGCTATATATTATTTGTGTGTTCACTCTAGGTGTTAGAATTTAGAAATGGCAATTGTTGCCATATATTAATAAATGAGAAGGTAGGGGTTACTCAAGAAAGTTTTTATTACTATATGAGTCACAGGACCAATATTTTTGATAAGTTCGATTCATGGGTCCCATAATAACATCATTTTTTAAAAGGAAATAGACTCAAATATGTCATCGAATTTTCAGAAAAGACTTATTTATGCCATCAGTTAAAAGTTTGACTCATTTATGCCATTATCGTTAAAGAAAAGACTCATTTATGCCATTATTTTTTAACAATGGTTTTGTAAAATCATTTTTGACTTGTGACCAATTATGATTCGGCCACGTCATCAATTTTTTTAATTAAAAAATGATAACTCTGAAAAAAAAAATGAATTATTTTTTTGATTTTTTTTAATTAAATATATTGATGATGTGATCAAATTATAATTGACCACGTCATCAATTCGTGGCTAAATTATAATTGGTCAGGTATCAAAAATGGTTTTGCAAAATCACCGTTAAAAATAATGGCATGAATGAACCTTTTCTTTAACGGTAATGGCAATGAACGAAATTTTTGCATAAATGAGTCTTTTCTGAAAGTTTAATGATATATTTGAGTCTTTTCCCTATTTTAAATAATATTCCATCTTTTTATTTTTATTTGTCGCATTTAGACGGGATGTACTCGTTAAAATAATAGGAATTGATATGATTATTTTGTAACTTATTCATATTACTAATGTTTAGTACTCATTTTATTCTAAAAGAATAACCTTGTCTCATTTTTAGTTCGTTTTTAAAAAATTGATTCCTTTTCTTTGGTGGCAATACTTTAACTTCGATTTTTCACTTGACATGTTTAAGATTATAAGATTATAAAATATTTTGATATATTTAACATAATTTTAATTTAAAATCAGATAATTTTTTTTAAAAAAGATTTCTTGAATTCTGTATCAAATTAAATTAATTTTTTTTTTTTAGAAAACAGAGGAAGTATTAATTTTTGAAAATGATTTAGGCAGGGCAGTGCTGGACAAGGTGTTAATGGAGCAGAACATGGGAAGTTTAGGGGATGAGGTGGGGCGGGGAAAAATTTAAATAGGGCAGAGTAGGTGATATGGGTTTGTGGAAAAAAATAGAAAATTTTTAGAAAATAGCAAAGATAATAGATATAACGGAAAAGAGCCTAAAATACCCTTGAAGTATTGAAAATGGTACAAAATTACCCTCCATTCACCTATTGACCCCCAAATACCCTTCACATCCACCTTTGGGTCCAAATTTACCCCTTTACTAACGGACCAAAATTAAAAATAATTAAATAATATTTTTTAATTACGTGACACTCAACCATTGGTTGTAATTTAATTATTTAAAATAATTTTAAACTCACCCATTTTAACTAAACCCACTTGACCCAATTTGAAAAAAAAAAACCCATCTAGTTAAAATACCCTAAAACCTTATTCCTACAATTTTGCACAACTTCCATGGACTCCATTATCTTCTTCTTCTTCCTTCATATATATATCAGCTTATCAAAATGGTGATGTATATAAAAAGATTATCTTTTTAGCCCTTACAATAATTTTGTTTCTAATAGGCTTTTGTCATTGAATAATTATTTTAGTAACATTTATAAGGAGAGCTTCTTTTTAGTTTTTCCAATAAACTCAAATTAAATCACAAACGGAATGAGTAAACTTATATATATTGAGTTGAACGATTCACATGTACAAATATTAATTTCGAATTCTATCGTATTATTAAAAGTTATGCTTAAATGAATAAAATCCTTATATGTTTTTAATAAAATCCTTAATGAAGAAGAAGAAGAAGACAATGGAGTCCATGGAAGTTGTGAAAATTGAAGGAATAAGATTTTAGGGTATTTTAATTAGATGTTTTTCTTTAAATTGGGTCAAGTGGGTTTAGTTAAAATGGGTGGGTAATGGGTGGGTTTAAAATTATTTTAAATAATTAAATTACAACCAATGGTTGAGTGCCACGTAATTAAAAAATATTATTTAATTATTTTTAATTTTAGTCCGTTAGTGAAGGGGTAAATTTGGACCCAAAGGTGGATGTGAAGGGTATTTGGGGGCCAATAGGTGGATGGGGGGTAATTGTGTACCATTTTCAATACTTCAAGGGTATTTTAGGCCCTTTTCCATATATATAATAATGTTTTATAGTTATAGTTTTGTATTTGTGCATTATAGTTAGTTTTGTCTGCTATAAAGGTTGCGAATTGTACATTTAGCTTGTGAATATACGAGTAAGTATATATAAATTTTGTGTTTTTACATTTAGAAATTTTTCAAAACTCCCTTTATATATTTCGCTTGTCAATATATAATCAAAATAATTTTTTGTGAATTTTCATAAATTGTATACAAATAACTAGGATAAGCATATACAATTTCTTAATTTATACAATCAAAAATTGAATTAGACAAATTTTAAACTTATACAACGTCATGACCCAAATTCACAAGTCATGATGGCACCTATTTACCAATTTTAACTAAATAATGAGAAAAAGGTAAATACTAAGTGAAAATTTCCAACATAAAGCTCTTTATAAATACGAATTGCGGAAAGCTAAAAATACCACCCAAGAATTGATGTCATAAGTATAAGAGCTTCTAAAATAAGATGCAAGTCTGAAACTAAAATGACAAATCCAACATAAAGGATATCCTGTCTGAATACTAAATAACAGAATAACTAAAAGATAGAGGGAGGTGTGGGTCACAGAACAGTTAAGCAGTTCACCACAACTCCAAAACACTCCAAGCTCGGACTCAAATTGCTCCACGAGACTCGTACTCGGAATCGAATCTGCACCACAAAGAGTGCAACAAGTGTTTATGAGTATAAAACCACGTATACCCAGTATCTTCATTGACCGACGACGAAGAAGTAGTGACGGGAGTTTATACAAGAAAAATCAGTTCTTTACTTATATAAGTCTACAATATATTTGCCAGTCAAGTTTCATCAAATAGAGGTAATCAAACATCAAGTACTTTCCAACTACTAATGAAAATACATAATCATCAAGAATGAAGGATGTCATGAGATGCAATCAATATGACACCATGAAATGATATGCCTCAGAATACCTAATACTCGCAATCGTATATACATGATACTCCTCGAAATTACATCGAGAGTTCATGACCCATGGAGGACTTGTGAGGTCCATATTGTTGGGAATTAAACACACAACACACACAAATAATCTAGAGAAAAGAGAAACGGAACACAAACGGGACACACAAGAATTTAACGTGGTTCGGTTTCCCTACTCCACGACTGTAACAGGAGGATTTTATTTCACTTGTGCTACTTCAGAATTACAAATACAAGGATCATATTTATAGGAAAACCAAATGGTTAACCTAGGGTTTCAGTAATGGGTCGGGCCGGCTCACAAGCCTCCACAAGGCCCAACAATCTCCCACTTGGAGGCTTGAAGAATTTCAACTGTCATCCACTTAGAACACTTGTATGTCTAGTAATCTTTTTCAACTCTCTCCTGCTACAGCGGCCTTCTCATCAGTCAACTGAAAGGCCCGTTGAAGCTCCCCGAAGCTTCAACACATCAGTCACGGCTGAAACTGCCCTTGACTCGTCCTCGGTCCCTACCGGCTCCCACTTGAGACACGAACTGCCGGATCCTAGAACTCCCTGAGAACAAACACTCTCCATACTCAGCAAGAAATTTTCTGGAGACGTATCAACAGCTGGAATACTGGTTCTCTTGACCCACTGTCTTCTAGGAGCCTTGGCTGAAGCACGGCCGGTGCTCCCACTGCCACAAACGCCTCTGACTGGTCTTCCTGAACCTTTCCTTGCTCGTTCATCCTGAATCTGACCTGTGGCTCTGGGTTTCTTTCTTGCAAAGACAACCTTCTTCTGCCCACGAGATTCTGTGAACCGGACTTTGTTTTTCTTCTGAACTGGGACGGTCACTCCCTCAGACGGTAATCCGACAATATACAACGATCCTCTTTTTGTTCCACGAGCCATGACAAGATTGCCCCTCACGACCTTCCACTGCCCATTTCCGAACTTCACATGATGTCCCTGTTCATCCAACTGCCTAACAGAAATCAAACTTTTCGTCAAGCTTGGAACAACTCTGACATCCTTCAAGGTCCAGAAACCGACTGGCGTCTTCAGCACCATGTCACCCATGCCCGTAACATCAAGAGCTCTATCGTCTGCAAGCCTTACCTTTCCAAAGTCTCCAATAACCAGATTCTGCAATGCTTCACTGCTGTGGGTAGCGTGAAAAGAAGCACCAGAATCCATGACCCAGGAATCAACATTGCTCTCCGCGTAACAGATAAACAAATCCTCGTTGGCGCTGTCTTCTGCAATGTTGACTTGTTTGTCTTTCTGGCATTGATTCCTGAAATGCCCCACCTCCTTGCAGTTCCAACATGTTACACCTGAGCCATCCCGAGCCTTCGACTGACTCCTTCTTCGATTCCTGCTCCCACTACCTCTGTTATTTCCTCTGCCTCTGACGACGTTTAGCATATCACCTGATGATTCTCCAGAACTCCTTCTTCTGACATCCTCGCCAAGAACGAGATCACGAATCTTCTCAAAGGTGAATCCATTAGGTCCCACTGAACTGGCAACTGCTGTAACCGTTCCAGACCAACTGTCAGGCAATGATGATAACAGTAGTAAAGCTTGAACTTCATCATCGAACTTAATGCCAACTGACAAAAGTCTGGCTAAGATCGAATTCAATGAGTTGATGTGCTCGGTAACTGAACTGCCTTCCTTCATCTTTGTGTTCACCAACTCTCTAATCAGAAAAATTTTGTTTGCTGCAGATGGCTTCTTGTACATGTTAGACAAGGCTTCCAAGATGCCTTTCGCTGTCTTCTCCTTAAGAATGTTGAACGCAACATTCTTGGTCAACGAGAGTCGGATAACTGACATAGCTTTCCGATCCCAAACTGCCCACTCTGCATCAGACAATTTTCCTTGCTTGTCACCCAACACTATGTCCAAATCTTTCTGAACCAGCAAATCTTCAATCTGCATCTTCCACCAACTGAAATCTATACCATCGAACTTCTCAATTCGAAACTTCCCATCTTCTGCCATCTCAAAGGACTTCGGCAATTCCCTTAACGGCGTCTACAGACAGCGGGCGGCGATTTGGACGATGCTCACGATCTGGACGCTCGCGGCTGGATCTGAGGCTCCTCGACGCGGCGGCCACTGGACGGCAGCGGCGTTCTCTGCCTCGCTACTGCTGCGCGGCTTTCTCCCTTGCTGGGCTACGATCTGCGGCAGATCTCCTTCGATCTGGGCTGCCTGGTTCGCGGCGGCTGCTGCTCGCGAATGGCGGTTCCAGATCCTCGGCGTCTTGCACGGCTGTAGCTTGCGAACGGCGGCGGCACACTCCTTCCCGACGCGGCGGCCAACGGAACGGCGCGACGGACAGCACACGGGCGACGGCTGTTCGCACCCTGCGCGGTTCTCCTAGCCGGCTGCTGCTTGAGGTTACCCACACGGTATTGGCGGCTACTCCTCCCTGCACACAGTTCTTCACACAAGAACCCTAGGTGACAATTTCTCACAGTTTTTGTTACAATGTTGTTGAAACCTCGCTCTGATACCAATTGTTGGGAATTAAACACACAACACACACAAATAATCTAGAGAAAAGAGAAACGGAACACAAACGGGACACACAAGAATTTAACGTGGTTCGGTTTCCCTACTCCACGACTGTAACAGGAGGATTTTATTTCACTTGTGCTACTTCAGAATTACAAATACAAGGATCATATTTATAGGAAAACCAAATGGTTAACCTAGGGTTTCAGTAATGGGTCGGGCCGGCTCACAAGCCTCCACAAAGCCCAACATATATACCTACATAGACGATCTCTACGTGTCTGTGTGGACGATCTCAATGCACTATCAGAAAATCAAATAATTTCCGCACGGACGGTCTCCACATGCCCAAATTATAATCTAAGCATCTCATCATCTCCAGCACGAACGATCTCCACGTGCCCAACTTATACTCAATCTCATGTCAATGTATGTGCACAAAATCATTTCAAATAAGGGGATGATAATGCATCTCAATAAGTCAATATCAACATAATACATAACCACCTAATTATCACAACTATATAGGTGTAATAAAGAATACACAAGCACACAATTGAATTCAAATCAATAAATATATCAGATAATGCACATATGCTTTGGCATTTTCAAATTACAATCCACATTCTATAGTAATAACTTTTCCTTTATAACACCGGTACTCGTACCAATGCTCGTCACACCATTGGTACGGGGCCTCCATCTTTCACTATAACCCATTGTCTATTCCATTTTAATCTTTAATTAGGAAAATGTCCTTCAACCAGTCTGAAAGTCTTAACATACTTTAAATGCCGAACTGGTGAATGAATTTCAAGATTTTTGCTTTCCTTTTCGCAATGCTCGAAACGTTCCCAATCTATCAATTATTCAATATTCGTAAGTAAGCGAGTTCATAGGTACTCAATTTATTATATGGCTAACCTAAACTCCAAAGCTCACTCATATCTCCAATCAAGCTTCTACTCTTGATACAATTTATATGTCAGATCCTATTTGCTAAATTTCAAGCCTAGTGTTAAGTTAAGCCTCAACTCCTCTAAATATTATGAATCTAATGATACTCATGTAACACGATACCACTAAAAAATTGATTGGCTGTACCCATAAACTTCAAGAAGTATTACTCTATGACAATTAATTAAATAAATAATGAAATAAAAAGTTTAAGGCCAATGATTAATTTTGTTATGCGGAATTTGATATAATACGAGAAAATATAAACGCGAAAAATAAGACAACAGATTTACGTGGTTCACCAATAAATTGGCTACGTCCACGGGAAGAGGGGAGCAGTTTTATTATGGAGAGGCAAGAACAGAAATTACAGAATAGGGTTTGCCCTAGCGTCTATATATAGTGCTAAGTTACGCCCTAACAGGCTTGGGCCCAACATACAGAATTGACAGATAATTAAGCGAGACCCCGTCCTTTCTGTTGTAACGGGTCCTATTCAAGGCATTCAACAAATCTCCACCTTGACTTGAATTCTCCAAACAGATTCTTCAGATGCACTATGACAGTGCCAAGCCTCCCCCTCTTCCTCAGAATTGCCCCGCAGGGCAATTAACAGTTTCTGATGTTGAGCAAGTCCAAACAGTGTTGAAACTTGCTCTGTGGAACCGGCTTTGTGAACATATCAGCAGGATTATCAGCAGTTCCTACTTTCTTCACCTTGATTCTCTTCTCACTTCTAAAAAAATGATACCTCACGTCAATATGTTTGGTTCTCTCATGATGGACTTGATCCTTGGCTAAACAAATTGCGCTCAAACTGTCACAATACACCGTAGCCTGATCATGATGCAGACCAAGATCACTAACCAGCCCTTTCAGCCAAATCCCTTCTTTTGCAGCCTCTGTCAAGGCCATGTACTCCGCTTCCGTAGTAGACAAAGTCACTGTAGGTTGCAAAGTTGCCTTCCAACTGACGACAGATCCTCCAAGGGTAAACACATAGCCAGTCATCGATCTTCTTGTGTCAACATCTCCAGCATAGTCAGAATCAGAATAGCCAGTAACCAAGCATTGAGTATCACCTCCATAAATGAGACCAACGTCAGATGTACCTTTAAGGTACCGGAAAATTCTCTTCACAGCCTGCCAATGTTCTCTTCCTAGTTGTCCCATGAATCTGCTCACTACACTGACTGCATGTGCTAAATCTGGACTTGTACAGACCATAACATACATCAAACTTCCTACAGCACTGGCATACGGGACTCGTGACATATACTCTTTCTCTTCTTCTGACTGTGGAGCGAACATGGCAGTGAGATGGATATTGGAAGCACTGGGGGTATCAATAGACTTAGATGAAGACATGACAAACCTCGCCAAGACCTTCTGAATGTAGCTTCTATGTGACAAGAAAAGTTTCCTTCTCTCTCTGTCTCTAATGATCTCCATCCCTAGAATTTTCCGAGCGGCTCCCAGATCCTTCATCTCAAACTCAGCACTAAGTAAACCCTTCAGCTTCTGAATGTCATACTTCTTCTTTACAGCTATCAGCATATCATCTACATAAAGCACCAGATAGATGAATGAATCATCCTTGAGCCTATTGTAGTAGACACAACAATCATATGAGCTCCGAGTATAACCCAACTTCACCATATAGCTGTCAAACCTTTTGTACCACTGCCTTGGAGACTGCTTAAGTCCATATAAGGACTTCTTCAACTTGCAGACGTGATTTTCCTTCCCTGGAACTTGAAAACCATCCGGCTGAGTCATGTATATCTCTTCCTCCAACTCTCCATGTAGAAACGCTGTCTTCACATCAAGTTGTTCAAGCTCCAGATTCTGATGTGTAACTATCGCTAGTAACACTCGGATGGAAGTATGTCTGACCACTGGTGAGAAGATCTCATTGTAGTCCACTCCCTCTCTTTGGTTGAAACCTCTGGCAACAACCCTGGCTTTATACTTGACTCCTTCTGCTGGTGATATCCCTTCCTTCTTCTTGAAAACCCATTTGCAAGTAATAATCTTTCTCCCCGAAGGCTGTATGACCAGATCCCATGTCTGATTCTTGTGTAGGGACTCCATCTCATCTCCCATAGCAGCAAACCATTTTTCAGAATCAGGACTTAAAATGGCTTCTTTGTAAGTACACGGCTCAGATGTATCTACCTCTTCAGCAACCTGCAGTCCATAACCCACCATGTCCTCAAAACCATACCTCGTAGGTGGCCGAACTCCAACCCTCCTTGGTCGATCTTGAGCTATACTCCGATGGATATCTGATGGCATAGATTCTGGAATATCAGTTTCTGTCTGTGGCTCTTGATCCTCCTCTTCAGGTTCTTTCAAATCGCTCTTATTCTGAATGACTTGAAACTCCACCTGTTTATCAAGACTCCCAGTTTCTGACGTAGTTGTGGGCTTCACAATGGTTCTAAGCAGAGAACTTTCATCAAACACAACGTTCCTGCTCATAATAACCCTCTTTTCTGCTGGAGACCAGATTCTGAAACCTTTCACTCCATCTCCGTAGCCCACAAATACTCCCTTTTTAGCTCTTGGTTCTAACTTACCTTCACTGACGTGATAGTAAGCCGTACAACCAAAAGCTTTCAAATTTGAATAATCAGCAGCTTTTCCTGACCACATCTCCATAGGTGTATTGCACTGTATGCCTGTATGTGGTCCGCGGTTAATCAAGAAGCAAGCTGTACTAACCGCTTCTGCCCAGAATCTTCTATCTAGCCCAGCATTAGAGAGCATGCACCTTGCTCTCTCCAGAAGTGTTTGATTCATCCGCTCAGCTACACCGTTCTGCTGTGGTGTATTTCTGACTGTACGATGTCGAGCAATCCCTTCATCCTTACAGAATTGATCAAATTCAGACCAGCAGAATTCCAGCCCATTATCAGTTCGCAACCTCTTGATCTTCTTCCCTGTTTGATTTTCCATCAAAATTTTCCACTCCTTGAACTTCTGGAAAGCTTCACTTTTATGCTTCATCATGTACACCCAAGTCATCCTTGAGTAGTCATCAATAATGGACACAAAAAATCTGCAGCCTCCCAAAGACTCAACACGGCATGGACCCCAACAATCAGAATGAATATAATCAAGTGTGCCTTTTGTTCTGTGAATGGCCTTTGGAAACTTGTTGCAATGTAGTTTTCCAAAGACACAATGTTCACAAAACTCTAGGCTCTTAACCTTATGACCAGCAAGAAGATCCTCCTTACAGAATTTGCATCCCTCTTTCACCCATATGACCAAGTCTCATGTGCCATAACTTAGTCATATCCTCCTTGTGAACTTCTGACAATGCAACATGGGCTGAACCTGTAACCGTGGAACCTTGTAGAAAATACAAAGTACCACGCATGACACCTTTCAGAATCAGATTTGAACCCTTCCAGACCCGCAAGACTCCATCTTTTCCCGACCAGCTGAATCCCTTGCTGTCCAAGAGACTGAGAGATATCAGATTTTTCGTCATCAATGGAACGTGCCTGACCTCGTTCAATGTGCATAAACTACCGTCATGTGTCCTTATCTTGATCGAGCCTGTCCCAACCACCTTGCAGACAGAACTGTTGGCCATTGAGATGTTGCCTCCGTCTACCTGCTCATAAGTCGTGAACCACTCTCTCCTAGGACAGATGTGATAGGATGCCCCAGAATCGAGAACCCACGCATCTGAATGATGAGTGTGCTCATCCGCAACTAGGGCAATGTCTTCTTCAGAATTGGTGTCTCCTTCAGCAACAGCAGCAGAAACTGATTGTTTTTTCGATTGCTTCTTCTTCTTCGGACAATCAAATTTCCAATGTCCCTTCTCCTTGCAGTAATTACAGACGTCATCCGGCTTTGCACCCTTCAACATCGGCTTATTTTTCTTTCCACCGTTTTTCCTTGCCTTTCCGCTACTGGTGAACAGACCGGAAGGTTGTATGTCCGTACTTGTGCCATTAGCCTTATGCCGTAATTCCCTGCTATGAAGGGCCGATCTGACTTCTTCCAGCGACACAGTATCTTTCCCAACAATGAACGATTGAACAAAATTCTCAAACGACATTGGGAGAGATACTAACAGAATCAGGGAAGCATCTTCATCCTCGATTTTCACATCGATATTACGCAATTCTAATAACAAAGTATTCAATTGCTCTAAATGTTCCCTGAGTTGTGTACCTTCAGCCATTCGTAAACCGAATAGTCGTTGTTTCAGAAGCAGCTTGTTGGTTAAAGATTTTGTCATGTACAAACTCTCCAGCTTCAACCACAGACCAGCAACAGTCTCTTCATCCGAGACCTCCGTGATGACGTCATCCGCGAGACACAGCATGATCGTCGAGTGCGCCTTTTCCTCCAGAATCGCCATCTCAGGAGTAACGACGGCATTCTTGTCTTTCGACAACGGCGCCCAGAAACCTTGTTGTTTCAACAAGGCCCGCATCTTGATCTGCCATAAACTGAAATTGTTCCTCCCTGTGAATTTGTCGATTTTCACGTTCAAAGCAGACATCTCGAATTCTACAAGAACACCGATTAACCGAGAGGCTCTGATACCAATTTGTTATGCGGAATTTGATATAATACGAGAAAATATAAACGCGAAAAATAAGACAACAGATTTACGTGGTTCACCAAGGCATTCAACAAATTTACCCGTCCTTTCTGTTGTAACGGGTCCTATTTGAATTTTCATTGGAAAATTTTGACCTTCTCCCTCAGATGTTCTTTCACATTTCGCAGGTAACCATCAAATTCATGGCTTTCAATACTTTTTTTCTTGATTCCTTCTACAACAATTGTATATCTAGTATGATTGTTAGCTTTTTCATATTTTTTTTTTGTAAAAAATCTTTATTACTTATCATATTATAAGTCTTTCAAAATCAGAATGGATGATTTCTCTCCATCTATGAGGATTACAAGAGGTATGTCATTGCATGTCAATGTTGTTGATAATCCACCTTCGTTTCAATTGGGTTAACTTAGGATTCTAGGTCAATGTAGGGTCTATGACAAAACATAAACAAGTTTAAGTTGAACAATCTATTGAAGAATTGAGATCCATGAAAAAAAATGACTCAATGACAATTCATAGAGTCATCAACAACGCGAAATCTAGCGGCATTAAGATTGTTGAAGGTGGAAGTAAGAGAAAAGTCATAAACATTGATTAAAAAGAAATTGAATTTGCCTCATGAGAACTGGATAAATCTGAAGAATATCGGGAACATCAGGTAATGTAATTTATATACAAATTACAAAGTTATGTATATAGTGGTTTGTATATTAAGTTAATATACACAAAGTATTATGAAACAATTCTTATTGTATATTCTATTAGTTGTATACCAATTACTAAAGTTAGTTATATAGTGGGTTGTATAATAAGGTAACATCTACAAAGTCTTATGAGGCAATAGTTATTTATATAATATTATTTAATTTTGTATAAAGACATTTGTTAAAATCACTCTATAATACATATACAAAATTATAATACATTATACAAATTTATCGATATATACAAAAAATTATGAACATAATAAAATATTATATATATAAACCTTACATACTCAAATATAGAAATATATTTCAAGCTTACTATACATATAATTAACAAATGAATATTATATATAATCAGTTTAATCATTAATATTTCTTTTTTTTTAAAAAAAAACATGAAACCACAAATGCACATATATATCTATAATATATATATACCAAAATTATTGTACATTATACAAATTCCTAGATATATACAAAAGAAAAATAGGAACATAATAAAATATTGTATACAAACAGATTACCTAAAAAAATTTAAAAGAATACATATTATGATGGTCATATACAGTTTAAAACACAAAACCAATTACACACAAATATTGTATAAAAATTATATACAATTTCTCGTTTTGAACTAGTATTGTCTTTCTATAGCTTTAGAATTCTTTTTTTGGGAAAATATTTGATTTTGAATGTTTTGCTTAAATGTAACGACCTGTTTAGTCATTTTGAGCAGCAAATTTTATTTCTGGAAAAACTGCCTGAGTCGACGGAACCCACGACGGACCGTCATGGGCACGACGGACCGTCGAGGGTGTCTCGTTCCAAAACACTTAGAATTCTGAAATTTGGGTACTGAAATTGACTCTCTGAACTTCGTAACGGAATGGCAGGACGGACCGTCGTGGGCACGACGGACCGTCACACATCTTCTACAGAAATTAAGTCTCTGAACTTTGTGACGGACCTGCAGGACGGACCGTCGTGGGCACGATGGACCGTCACAGACTCTTCAAGGAAATTGATTCTCTGAACTTTGCGACGGACCTGCAGGACGGACCGTCACAGCCATGACGGACCGTCACAGTTTGCGTAATCCCAGGCTGGGTCGGATTTCTGTTTGAGTTTTAAAGGGGCGTTTTGGACTATTCCTACTATAATTATAAATTTCGTGGGTTAATATTAATAACTCAATTTCTTGGGGGATAAAAGAGGTAACCTTGAGTTAATTAGTGGGTTACTATTGTCATCTTTTATACTTAATTATATGCTAATTAGGGTAAAAGAAAAAGGGTTTGAATAAGAAAAATAGAAAGAACAAAGAGAGGGAAAGAGAAACGATCGAGAGAGGAGAAACGAAGAGGAAAACACAAAGCTTTGGGAAATTGCTTGCTTGATCACGAATCTTCGGTGGAGGTAGGTTATGGTTTTGATACTATTCATAGTAAATTCTTAATAGCGAGTGATATGTATTGGTAGTATTGTAAACCCTTCTATATGCTTAATTGTATGCTTGCATGAATGTGATTATATAATTGTGATAAAATAAGCATGATGAAGCTATTGAATCCTAAATCTTGAAAGAAACCCTAATCTACTTTGTTAATGATGATGCCTTAGTATAAAAAAAAGGCTTGATGAACTAAAGTAATGAGATTGATGATGCCTTGGTATAAAAGAAGGCTTGATGAACTAAAGTAATGATATTGATGATGCCTTGGTATAAGAGAAGGCTTGATGAATTGATAGAATGAGATTAGTGGATCGGTGTGTCACGTTCCGACACATAGTATTAAGGGATCGGGTGACACGAACCGACACGTAGAATTAAAGGATCGGAGTGTCACGTTCCGACACATAGTATTAAGGGATCGGGTATCACGAACCGACACGTAGAATTAGGGGATCCGAGTGTCACGTTCCGACACATAGTATTAGGGGATCGGGTGTCACGAACCGACACGTAGAATTAGGGGATCAGAGTGTCACGTTCCGACATATAGTAGTAGGGGAGCGGAGTGTCACGTACCGACACAAGAGGAATAAAGATAATGAATCTTGAAAGATGTTAATATACTCAATCTAATGAACCTAATTCCCAAATGAGTATGGTATTGAGGCTTGAGTCCTCATGGATGAACTTGGTGGTACTTATTGATGATTATAGTACTTTTTGTTGCTACATGTTGAGTATTGTAGTTGATTTATGATATTAACTGATATATACTGTTTTCTATTTTGAGTTGGCCGATGATACCTACTCAGTTCTTGTGTTTTGTACTGACCCCTACTTGTATGTTCTTTCTTTGTATTTTTGGAGTGCAGCAAACGTACCGTCGTCTTCAACTCAACCGCAATTCTAGCCAGTCTTCATTACACCGGATTTCAGGGTGAGCTAATACTTCTAGCTTGGACTGGATCTTCTTCTTCATGTCTTGATGCCTTGAAGTTCCGGCATGGACTAGCTTTTATTTATTTTAGCTTCTTAGAATACTCTTAGTTTAGTAATTTGATCATAGATGTTCTTGTGATGATGACTTCCAGATTTTGGGGAATAATAGTTGTTGAATTTTTGAAGTTATTGAATTGATTTTATTAATGAGTTAAGTCTTCCGCATTGTATTTTGTTGATATTATATTGAAATGTTAGGTTTTGTATTGGTTGGTTCGCTCACATAGGAGGGTAAGTGTGGGTGCCACTCGCGGCTCGAATTTGGGTCGTGACAAACTTGGTATCAGAGCATTAGGTTCATTGGTCTCATCACACAAGAACGAGTCTAGTAGAGTCTTAAGGAACGGTAGGGGGACGCCCTTACTTTTCTTTGAGAGGCTATAAGACTTTAGGAAAAATTCCATTCTTTCATTCTTTCTTTCGTGCTATTACTTGGATCCAATTGGTATCTAGGTGATACAAATTGGTATCTGACCATCTTCACTCTATTTCGCAGATGGTTAGAACTAGAGCAACGACTGCGCCAACACCAACACCGGCAAGACAAGAAACGTCTGAGCCAGCCACTGGGGCTGTAGCTTGAAGAGGAGTAGTGGCGAGAGGCCGTGGAAGAGGTCGTGGGAGGACGTCCTCTAGAGGAAGAGGACAAGCACCTAGCCCATCTGGTACTAGGGCAGTGACTCATCCACCAACTGAGGAAGTGGTAAGAGAGGGTGAGGAAGGGGAAAATGAACAAGTGCAGAACGAGGAATTGCCACCCCAACCTACCCCAGAGATGATCAATCAGGTTCCTGCTTATCTTAGCGGGTTATCTGATCAGGGCCAGACACCTCCAGTGTTTTCTGCACCAGCACCTCAGGTTCCGGAGGTACAACATGCAACTACTATGGCTCCCTGCATGGATGCCTCATTGGAAATAGGCACGTTTCCTCGTCTGACTACAGGGCCTATAATGACAAATGATCAGCATGAACTTTTCAGTAAGTTCTTGAAATTGAAACGTCCAGTCTTCAAGGGTGCTGAATCTGAGGATGCCTATGATTTTCTGGTTGACTGTCATGAGCTACTACACAAGATGGGTATAGTAGAACGGTTTGGTGTTGAGTTTGTGACTTATCAGTTTCAAAGGAACGCCAAAATGTGGTGGCGGTCACATGTTGAGTGTCAACCAACAGAGGCACCACCTATTACTTGGGCTTCATTCTCTAGCTTGTTTATGGAGAAGTATATCCCCCGGACTTTGAGGGATAGGAAAAGAGATGAGTTCTTGAGCCTAGAGCAAGGTAGGATGTCGGTTACTGCATACGAGGCTAAGTTTCGTGCATTATCCAGGTATGCCACCCAATTTTGTTTCAGTCCACAAGAGTGGATTCGCCGTTTTGTGAAGGGGTTAAGGTCAGAATTGCGGATTTCAGCCTTACAGGTAGCGGCTACGGCAAAATCCTTTCAAGAAGTGGTAGACTTCGTGATAGAGGTGGAAGGAATGAAGCCAGATGACTTCACCATGGCATCGACATCAAAAAGGTTTCGAAAGGGAGGTGAGTTTAATGGTTCTTACTCTAGAGGACAGGGTTCGGGAGGTTACTCAGTCCGACCAATTCAGTCTTCACTACAGACTGTAGTTGGGGGTCCACCTCAGACCGGTCAACACTTCTCTGAGAGACCTATGCTTGACTCCAGAGAGTGTTATGGATGTGGGGAGACTGGACATATTAGGAGGAATTGTCCAAAACAGAGTTATAGACCCCCAATAGCTAGAGGTAGAGGTGGTCATGGTAGAGGCCGTTATTCTGGAGGACGTGGTGGCCGAGGTAATGGTGGTCACCAAAACGGTCGGGGTGACGGGCAAACTGGAGCCACTACAGCACAACATGGTAGGGGCAATGGGTAGACAGGCGATAGGGCCCATTGATACGCTTTCCCTGGGAGATCTAAAGCGGAGACATCTGATGCGGTTATCACAGGTAATCTTTTGGTTTTTGATTGCATGGCTTCTGTATTATTTGATCCTGGCTCCACGTTTTCATATGTATCTTCCTCATTTGCTACTGGTCATAATTTACCTTGTGAATTGCTTGACATACCTATTCGTGTGTCTACTCCGGTGGGTGAGTCTGTGATAGTTGAAAAAGTATATAGGTCTTGTTTGGTGACATTTGTGGGGCGCAACACTTATGTAGATTTGGTTATCTTAGAAATGGTTGACTTCGATGTAATTCTGGGTATGACTTGTCTTTCTCTGAATTTTGCGATATTGGATTGTAATGCTAAAACTGTGACGTTAGCCAAGCCTGGGACAGATCCGTTAGTGTGGGAGGGCGACTACACTTCCACTCCGGTTCGTATCATCTCATTTCTTCGTGCTAAGAGAATGGTTAGTAAGGGGTGTTTAGCTTTCTTGGCACATCTCAGGGATGACACTACCCAAGTACCTCCAATTGAGTCGGTTTCGGTAGTCCGTGAGTTTCTGGATGTGTTCCCTGCAGATCTTCCTGGTATGCCACCGGATAGAGATATCGACTTTTGCATTGATCTGGAACTGGGTACTCGCCCCATTTCTATACCCCCTTATAGAATGGCTCCCGCGGAGTTAAGAGAGTTATAGGCCCAACTTCAAGAGTTGTTGAGCAAAGGCTTCATTAGACCAAGTGCATCTCCTTGGGGTGCTCCAGTGTTATTTGTGAAGAAGAAGGATGAGAGTTTTTGGATGTGCATAGACTACCGGCAGTTGAACAAGGTAACTATTAAGAACAAGTATCCCATTCCTCGCATTGATGACTTGTTCGATCAGTTACAAGGTGCTTGTGTCTTCTCTAAGATTGACTTGAGATCCGGTTATCATCAATTGAAAATACGGGCAACGGATGTGCCAAAGACTGCTTTTCGAACTAGGTATGGGCATTACAAATTTGTGGTAATGTCTTTTAGTCTTACGAATGCCCCTGCTGCGTTCATGAGCTTGATGAACGGGATTTTTAAGCCATATCTGGATCTCTTTGTGATCGTATTTATTGATGATATATTGATATACTCCAAGAGTAAGAAGGAACATGAGGAGCATTTGAGGATTGTGTTGGAAGTATTAAGGGAGAAAAGGCTTTATGCCAAGTTCTCCAAGTGTGAGTTTTGGTTAGAATCAGTGTCCTTCTTGGGGCACGTGGTTTCTAAGGATGGAGTGATGGTGGATCCTTCGAAGATTGAGACAGTCAAGAATTGGGTAAGACCTACTAATGTGTCAGAAATAAGGAGCTTTGTTGGGTTAGCTAGTACTATCGTCGATTTGTCAAGGGATTCTCTTCTATTGCTTCCCAATTGACGAACTTGACTAAGCAGAATGTTCCATTTGTATGGTCGGATGAATGTGAGGAAAGCTTTCAGAAACTCAAGACCTTGTTGACTACTGCACCAATTCTTACCTTGCCAGTAGAGGGTAAGAACTTCACCGTTTACTATGATGCATCCTATTCGGGTTTGGGTGCAGTGCTAATGCAAGAGAAGAACGTAATTGCTTATGCTTCAAGGCAATTAAAGGTGCACGAACGTAATTACCCGACCCATGATTTGGAGTTGGCCGCGGTAGTATTTGCATTGAAGCAATGGAGGCACTATCTGTATGGGGTTAAGTGTGAAGTCTATACGGATCATCGTAGCCTACAGTATGTCTTTACTCAGAAGGATTTGAATTTGAGACAGAGGAGATGGATGGAACTACTGAAGGACTACGATATCACTATTCTGTATCATCCGGGAAAGGCTAATGTTGTGGCAGACGCCTTAAGTAGAAAGGCAGGAAGCATGGGAAGTCTAGCTCATTTGCAAGTTTCTAGACGCCCGTTGGCTAGAGAAATCCAAAACTTGGCTAATGACTTTATGAGGCTAGAAGTAAATGAGAAGGGAGGATTTTTAGCTTGTGTGGAGGCGAGATCTTCTTTTCTTGACAAGATCAAGGGAAAACAGTTTGATGATGAGAAACTAAGTGGAATCCGGATATGGTGTTGCGAGGAGAGGCTAAAGAGGCAATAATTGATGAGGAAGGTGTTTTGAGAATTAAGGGAAGGGTATGTGTGCCTCGTGTTGATGATTTGATCCACACTATTCTTATAGAGGCCCATAGTTCTGGATATTCTATACATCCTGGTGCAACCAAGATGTACCGTGACCTAAAGAAACACTTTTGGTGGAGTAGAATGAAGCGCGACATTGTTGATTTTGTTGCCAAATGTCCAAATTGTCAACAAGTAAAGTATGAACACCAGAGGCCCGGAGGAACACTTCAGAGAATGCCCATTCCTGAATGGAAGTGGGAGAGAATTGCAATGGACTTCGTGGTTGGTCTTCCAAAGACATTGGGTAAGTTTGATTCCATTTGGGTAATTGTGGACAGATTAACTAAGTCTGCTCACTTCATTCCGGTCAAGGTGACCTACAATGCAGAGAGGTTAGCCAAAATCTACATCTCAAAAATCGTTCGATTGCATGGAGTTCCACTTTCCATCATATCAGATAGAGGTACGCAGTTTACTTCTAAGTTTTGGAGAACATTGCATGCGGAATTAGGTACTAGGTTGGACCTTAGTACTGCGTTTCACCCTCAGACTGATGGTCAGTCTGAGCGAACGATTCAAGTGTTGGAGGATATGCTTCGTGCATGTGTGATAGAATTTGGTGGTCATTGGGATAACTTCTTACCCTTAGCGGAGTTTTCATACAATAATAGCTATCACTCCAGCATTGATATGGCTCCATTCGAAGCATTGTATGGGAGGAGATGTAGGTCTCCCATTGGTTGGTTTGATGCATTTGAGGTTAGACCTTGGGGTACTGATCTGTTGAGGGATTCAATAGAGAAGGTGAAATCTATTCAAGAAAAGATTTTAGCGGCTCAAAGTAGGCAAAAGGAATATGCGGAACGAAAGGTTAGAGACTTGGATTTTATGGAGGGTGAACAAGTCTTGCTAAAGGTTTCGCCCATGAAAGGGGTGATGCGGTTTGGTAAAAGAGGTAAGCTAAGCCCAAGGTATATTGGACCATTTGAAGTACTTAAGCGAGTAGGGGAGCTGGCTGATGAATTAGCCTTGCCTCCAGGACTGTCAGGAGTGCATCCGGTATTTCATGTGTCTATGTTGAAAAGATACCATGGGGATGGAAACTACATCATTCGTTGGGATTCGGTTCTGCTTGATGAGAATTTGTCTTATGAGGAGGAGCCTGTTGTCATTCTAGATAGAGAAATTCGCAAGTTGAGGTCGAGGGAGATTGCATCCATCAAAGTTCAATGGAAGAATCGACCCGTTGAAAAGGCCATTTGGGAGAAGGAGGCTGATATGCAAGAAAGATACCCACACCTGTTTACAAATTCAGGTACTCCTTTTCGCCCTTGTTTTTCTTCTTGTGATCGTTCGAGGACGAACGATGGGTAAATTGGTATCTATTGTAACGACCTGTTTAGTCATTTTGAGCAGCAAATTTTATTTCTGGAAAAACTGTCTGAGTCGACGGAACCCACAACGGACCGTCATGGGCACGACGGACCGTCGAGGGTGTCTCGTTCCAAAACACTTAGAATTCTGAAATTTGGGTACTGAAATTGACTCTCTGAACTTCGTAATGGAATGGCAGGACGGACCATCGTGGGCACGATGGACCGTCACACATCTTCTACAGAAATTAAGTCTCTTAACTTTGTGACGGACCTGCAGGACGGACCGTCGTGGGAACGACGGACCGTCACAGACTCTTCAAGGAAATTGAGTCTCTGAACTTTGCGACAGACCTGCAGGACGGACCGTCACAGCCATGACGGACCGTCACAGGTTGCGTAATCCCAGGCTGGGTCGGATTTCTGTTTGAGTTTTAAAGGGGCATTTTGGACTATTCCTACTATAATTATAAATTTCGTGGGTTAATATTAATAACTCAATTTCTTGGGGGATAAAAGAGGTAACCTTGAGTTAATTAGTGGGTTACTATTGTCATCTTTTATACTTAATTATATGTTAATTAGGGTAAAAGAAAGAGGGTTTGAATAAGAAAAATAGAAAGAACAAAGAGAGGGAAAGAGAAACGATCGAGAGAGGAGAAACGAAGAGGAAAACACAAAGCTTTGGGAAATTGCTTGCTTGATCACGAATCTTCGGTGGAGGTAGGTTATGGTTTTAATACTATTCGTAGTAAACTCTTAATAGCGAGTGATATGTATTGGTAGTATTGTAAACCCTTCTATATGCTTAATTGTATGCTTGCATGAATGTGATTATATAATTGTGATAAAATAAGCATGATGAAGCTATTGAATCCTAAATCTTAAAAGAAACCCTAATCTACTTTGTTAATGATGATGCCTTGGTATAAAAAGGAGGCTTGATGAACTAAAGTAATGAGATTGATGATGCCTTGGTATAAAAGAAGGCTTGATGAACTAAAGTAATGAGATTGATGATGCCTTGGTATAAGAGAAGGCTTGATGAATTGATAGAATGAGATTAGTGGATCGGAGTGTCACGTTCCGACACATAGTATTAAGGGATCGGGTGTCACGAACCGACACGTAGAATTAAAGGATCGGAGTGTCACGTTCCGACACATAGTATTAAGGGATCGAGTGTCACGAACCGACACGTAGAATTAGGGGATCGGAGTATCACGTTCTGACACATAGTATTAGGGGATCGGGTGTCACGAACCGACACGTAGAATTAGGGGATCGGAGTGTCACGTTCCGACACATAGTAGTAGGGGAGCGGAGTGTCACGTACCGACACAAGAGGAATAAAGATAATGAATCTTGAAAGATGTTAATATACTCAATCTAATGAACCTAATTCCCAAATGAGTATGGTATTGAGGCTTGAGTCCTCATGGATGAACTTGGTGGTACTTATTGATGATTATAGTACTTGTTGTTGCTACATTTGAGTATTGTAGTTGATTTATGATATTAACTGATATATACTGTTTTCTATTTTGAGTTGGCCGATGATACCTACTCAGTTCTTGTGTTTTGTACTGACCCCTACTTGTATGTTTCTTTCTTTGTATTTGTGGAGTGCAGCAAACATACCGTCGTCTTCAACTCAACCGCAATTCTAGTCAGTCTTCATTACACCGAATTTCAGGGTGAGCTAATGCTTCTAGCTTGGACTGGATCTTCTTCTTCATGTCTTGATGCCTTGAAGTTCCGGGATGGACTAGCTTTTATTTATTTTAGCTTCTTAGAATACTCTTAGTTTAGTAATTTGATCATAGATGTTCTTGTGATGATGACTTCCAGATTTTGGGGAATAATAGTTGTTGAATTTTTGAAGATATTGAATTGATTTTATTAATGAGTTAAGTCTTCCGCATTGTATTTTGTTGATATTATATTGAAATGTTAGGTTTTGTATTGGTTGGTTCGCTCACATAGGAGGGTAAGTGTGGGTGCCACTCGCGGCTCGGATTTGGGTCGTGACAAACTTGGTATCAGAGCATTAGGTTCATTGGTCTCATCACACAAGAACGAGTCTAGTATAGTCTTAAGAAAAAGTTAATACAAGGTATAATTTGTCTAATATAACCTTACTATATCAAAAATATCAAAAGTCTACGTAACTTTTCAAATGAACAAAATGGAGTAATTATTAAAAGCAGGAATGGAAAAAAATGACTAATTATTTCTTGATTATTTAAATTGACAATTAATCTTGGACATCTATTTTTAGTATACCTGTCAAACAATTGTGGACAGAGGGAGTACTTTGTCTCTCACAATATTATATGATACAAAGAGCATGTTATATAATTTTTAAATATTTTAATTGTAAATTATTATGAATTTTTTTAAAGTAATTATTAAATAATATATGTTACTTCATCACAATTTTTGTTGTACAAATAAAATTTCAAAATTTAACTAGTTCTTCAAAATATATATTTTTAAAAATATTTTAAATTATTAATTTTTACAAAGAAACACCTCCGATCAGAAATAACAACACTCCTAAATCAAATTCCACAAATTAGAGCTGATAGAATTCCATTTCAAGATTCGAAACTCCGATTGTTATCCAAAATTATTTTTAGTTAACTTCAGCTTTTCAGAACTCAAGACTTTCAAAAATCACAACCTTTCGATCAAAATTCAAATCAACTTCAGAAATTGATTAAAAAATGACTCGAGACAACTTTCAAAATGGATAAAATGATAATTTTTTTAAAAAAATTTAAAATGATCTTTCGGGTCATTACAAGACAAGACTCTTAATAATGCTAAAAGGGGCAGACTGAGATGGGGTGATATCTTAATAGGTCTACTTGTCACGCTCTATTTACATCCTAGCATGAAAAAAATAATTTCTTTTTTAATATGTTAAAAGTGATAAGTAAAAATGAATATCTAATTTTAAAATAGTAAACACGTAAAAATCAATTATAAAGACAATATTAAGTCTACATTTTTCCTAATTAGTATGCATGATAAAAAGAAATTAAAACATAAAAAAATCTCCAAATTAAGCATCCTAACAAAACAAGTTGGATTGGAAGTTTTAGTTGTTCCAACTACATATTTTGCTTCCAATCTAATTCCAACTTATACACATAAAATGTCATAAGAAACCTTGTGGTTCCTTCACTTGATTTAATTTTCATGATGAAAAGCTTATTCTTAGTTTCTTTTTAGTAAACTAAGTAGTCATGACTGAAACGAACAAAACATTCTTCTTCTATCGTTCATCAATTTCTTTGGCCCTTGAATCTCCTCCCCATTGTTTTATCCTATGTCCAACAAGGGAAGCCTGTATTGGATATGAAAAAAAAAGAAGAAGTTTTACGATCAGATCACTTATAAGATAATTAGAATTGTTACGTTTGAATAATATATACAATTTATTCATGATGTATGCCTTACCTCCTTGTTCCAATTAGTTCGAAGGATCATTATGATTAACACACCAGTTTGAACAGTTGTACCTGCAAGCATCCCAAACCAAATACCCTACAAAGTTTCATGAACAAACATGTATTAATTAATTAAATAATATAATGTCTAAGGATTTTTTTTTAAAAAAAAAATAATTAAGTGAAGACAAAACAAAAATAAAAATTGTACCATAACGCCAATGTCAAAGAAGAAGCCAAGTATGAGACCTATTGGAATACCAAACAAATAGTAACAAATTATGTTCACATATGCAACATAAGCTTGCCACCCTGCTCCAATGGCCACCCCTACAATTGCAACAAATCTACAATTAGAGCATGTTTGGCTCAGCTTAAAAGCTGGTCAAACTGACTTAAAAGCTGATTTTTGACTTATTTAACTGTTTGGCAATACTCAAAATAGCTTATTTTAAGTTAAAAAAAACTTATTTTAAGCCAAAAGTTAAAAGCTGGGGTAGGGGTGCTTTTTTCTTTTTGGCTTATAAGCTGTTTTAAGTTGACCACATTTTTATGTTTTTTCCCTTAATATTTTTATACAATCTCCAAATTACCCATATAACACTAACATCTCTTTCTTCTAGTTTCCCCTTTTCACGTTTGACATAACAACTTCAGCACTTTTATCCAAACGCATAACTGCTTATTTTAAAAATAAGTTTCAGCACTTTCAAAAGTACTTTTTTAAAGCTGCTTTTATTAAGCCCATCCAAACGGGCCCTTAAATGACAAAACCTTTTTATTATTTTAGACCATCAACCACGTCTTAATTCTAAACTAGTTGGAGTCGATTAATACATAAAACTTTTGATTTATTACAAAAGAGTGTCCCAATCAACAACTCATCTTACGTATTATCGACGTTAACACTACTTAATATGAATTTAACTCATTTTCAAACAACCAAAACAAAAAGACCCATGATGTGCCACATTTACATGAGAGACACTAGATATATAATCTAAGCTGAGTTGTTAACGTGACTATACTTTCCAAATCTTCTATATTCTTTCCATTTTATCAATTAACTCATTTTCAAACAACCAAAGCAAAAAGACCTACGATGTGCCATATTTACATGAGAGACTGCTAGATATATCATCTAATCTGAGTTGTTAACGTGACTATACTTTCCAAATCTTCTATATTCTTTCCATTTTATCGATTTTGTACAAAAACATCGAAATTAAAGAGTAGAAGGTAGTAAATAAGTACCAGAAAGAGTAGGTTGAAGACATCCAATAACAATGGTGGTTGCTAAGATAGGAGTGAGGTGATAGACAAGTTGTTGTACTTGTTCATTGTTTGAAAAGAATGGAGGATACCAACTCCGACAAACAAGTAGAATCGTCGAGAGAAAGATGCCGGATAATAAAGATGTGATGGAAGCTACCATTACTGAGAATTTTGCCCTTCTTGGATGCCCTGCACCGAGTTCATTTGACACCCTTACGCTGTACGTTAACATTTTAACAGTTAACATTGCTACTTGCTTTGCTATAAAGCAACGTTTAGAATTTACAATACCTTATAGCGGCATTGAATCCAATGGCTACCATAACTGTCCACCCTTGGATATTCATGCTGCAATCAAATAGTACATAAAATCGTCAAATATATAACGAATTTATTAATATCAAATCATCTTAAAAAAAAATATGTAACAATTGCTTCCAGCCAACAATTTACTAACTATTTTTTTCCATTGTTTAGTACAGTCTGACTAAATTTAGATTTACATCGTAAAATTCCACATTAAGGATAAGGGGAGTGTCCAAGGGGGGTTCCGACGTTCATGATGTGAATCCCACTACTAGTGAGATTCAAACACTCAAGACTTTAAGTTTTGCATGTCTTTGCTCTTTCCAGGCGCCTAAAATCACTGGGGTATTCAAAATATGTTATTTAATTAATCACTTTGTTTATCATTTTACTTGTATATACTGTATAATTTCTCAACAAAAAGGGTGTCCCTGACATGAGTGTAGCTATGCCCCTGGTTCAAAGTATCAAATAATACAATGATGATTGATGCACCTCTTTAAGTAATAATAGAAACTTAAATCTTATATCTATTTTTTTAGTAACACCTCTCCAAGTGGTTATCCGTAACACTTTTGGTGTTTCAATTAATTTTCTTATGTTTTTTCTTTAATCTTTCAAAATTTTCAAGTGTGTTACATTTAAGAATCCTAAAAAAATAGCACTATAAATTATATATATATAGTTAAATTAAATGGATATGTTAAAATTTTAAATTTGTAATTTTATATATCTTGGACTTATAATTTTTAAAATTTAACGATCAAGTGTTGATTAAAAATCTAAATATCAAAGTGATCTAATTAATATCTTAGATGTATCTTTTTGTGATAGTGCACTAATTCTTTTAGAATCCTCGATAGGCCTTTTGTCACGTCCCGCCACATCATAGTTAAATTTTGCGTCCAGATAGAGGCGGAAGGGTCTAGAGTTGTGGAGAGGTTTGCGGAGAACTCTAGAACCTTCTAGGTTAATTAAGAAGGCTAGAGAATTCCTCTAGAATAACTTAGACATTTCAAGAAAGTCTTTGGAAGATCCTAGAAAGTGTAGACTTTTCTAGAATAGGGACTAAAATGTAAATACTTTATGGATTTGTAAGTAATTTTCATTTACACTTTAGCCCCCTAGGAAGTAGTATAAATAGAAGGGCTCTCATTTGTAAATCAATTAACCAAGTTGTAAGCATAATACAAAGCCTTCTTCCAAAGTTCTCTTTTGTTCTTTTTAAGTTCTTTTTCAAGCATTCTCTTAGCGTTCCAAGTCTTAAAGGCTTCCTTGAACTTACAAGATCTTGAAAGATTAGTGAGTAAGTTGTCGAGGACCGCACAGAGTCTTAACAAATACTCTAAGTCCGTGACATCGTGGTATCAGAGCGAGGTTTGATACTAAGGGAATGGTTACCGAAGGAGAATTAAACGGCACTAGCACCACCAACGTCCGTATGGATGGTGGAATGAAGAACCGAAAGGGGAAGAAACATCAAAAGGGTAATGAGGAGGTGCTGCCCGATCCCACACCTAGCGAGGCATTAACATCTCATCCATTATTGACTACCGAAACAAGTGACGAAGAAATGGGTCGAAAGGGTGGAAGTGGCAAGGCAGGCTGTGGAGATATTAGGCCGGCGCATGAATGTGGCCGACGACAAGTTCAAGACCCTTGAGGACTTCACCCTTGAGTAGATCGAGAGCATCCGTAAGGAGTTGGAGGGTCGCTAGTGGGCCGAGTTCGAGATGAAGGAGGTTATCACTTCCATGGAGTGTCGACTCATGGAGGCGTTGAGCACGATTGAGACCATGAAGGCCGAGATAAAAGCACTCAAGAAAGGCGCAAAAGTTGGAGATCGTCGTCGTTTGACCGAGATAGGGATGCCAAGGTCGAGGCTCCCAAGCCACTTATGTTCAAAGGCGTCCGTGACGCGCAAGAGGTGGAGAATTTCTTGTGGCACTTGGAGAATTACTTCAAGTATAATCGAGTGAAGAACGACGAAAATAAGATCAACAGAGTTGTGTTGTATCTTTCAGATATGGCCATGCTATTGTGGAGGCGTAAAGAGTCAAAAATAGGGAACGGGCGTTGCATCATCAACACTTAGGAGTAATTATGCGAGGAGTTCAAGAAAACCTCTTCCCCAACAACGTTATCTATGAGGCAAAGCACAAGTTTAGGGAACTGAAGCATACGGGAAGAATACACGCATATGTGCAAGAGTTCACCATCCTCACGCTTCAGATTCCCAACCTTACGGATGAAGATATGTTGTTCCACTTCATGGATGGGCTGCAAAATTGGGCCAGGACAAAGTTGGAATGCCGACAGATCAGGACTATTTATGAAGCCATCACGCATGTCGAAGCTTTGACAGACTTCAGGCACGAGAAACCCGACATAGCCAGAGTTAAATGAGATGAGAGATAGTGATGACAGCGGTGGGGGAGATCGTGGCAAAGGCGAGGAGTAACGACCACATCCTAAGAATCATGATGTTTGATGTCATGGCAACACGGAGAGAACGACAGAGGTTGCCAAAAGAAGTGGTTGCTACATATGTGGTGGACCGCATGACTATGCGAGGTGCCCTGAGCTGAAGAGCCTTGGTACTATTCTGCGAGAGCGGAAAGAGAAGAAAGCACATGAGCAAGAACAAGGCGCGGAGATGACGCAGTTGGGCTTGATAGGACTATGCAGAGCTATCACCAAGCAACCAAAGAAGTCGAGAATATGTGGCACGCAGTATGTCGACATCACGATCAATGGAAGACCCGCTCGTGCTATGGTCGACACAGGTGCAGAGGTCAATATCATGACCAAGACGGCAGCAACAAGGTTAGGGCTGCATTACAGTCCAAGTTACTCCCAACTTCGGACGGTCAATGTACCACCGACTCGTGTGAGTGGAGTCGCGCATGGAGTAAGCATCACACTAGGGGCGTGGCAAGGTAAGACCAACTTCACTGTCGCTACTATGGATCTCTTTGATGTAATTCTTGGGCAAGAGTTCTTCTAGTAGTGCCACACTGAGATCGATTCTTACCTTTAACAACTTCTGGTCATGGAGCAAGGAGGAACATCCATGGTTCTCCTAGGTAAGGCACCAAAGACGGAAGGACAAGTGCTACTAACGGCCATGCAGCTCGAGAAAAGCAATAAGAAAAAAGGGACGACATTCGCAACCACC
The DNA here is from genome assembly GCA_027705065.1 of Solanum peruvianum. Taxonomy (NCBI): domain Eukaryota; kingdom Viridiplantae; phylum Streptophyta; class Magnoliopsida; order Solanales; family Solanaceae; genus Solanum; species Solanum peruvianum. The sequence continues at coordinate 6,929,127 of JAKWJD010001759.1, forward strand.
ATTGCAAGTTCGAAAGAAGATAATGTTGTCAAAGGGGCCTCGCCACCATGCACGAGGAAGGATAATAATACCGTGATGCCAAAGAAGCCGTCGAGACGCTTGTCTCCTAGGAAGGAGGTAGATTGCAAGGCCGAGATAGAGGATATAAAGAAGCAATTGAAGGAGTTACGCGAGGGCATTGATCGAGTCAATGGACTATTGGTCGCGCGTACGAGAAGACAAGACTCAGTCGCCGATGAAGTAACGATGCGACGCGTTCGTCGCATCAATAGGTGGGGAGAGTGTCACGTCCCGCAACATCATAAATAAATTTTGCGTCCGAATGGAGGCGAAAGGGTCTAGAGTTGTGGAGAGGTTTGCGGGGAACTCTAGAACCTTCTAGATTAATCAAAAAGGTTAGAGAATTCCTTAGAATTCTCTAGAATAACTTAGACATTTCAAGAAAGTCTTTGGAAGATCTTAGAAAGTGTAGACTTTTCTAGAATACAGACTAAAGTGTAATAACTTAGGGATTTGTAAGTAATTTTTATTTACACTTTAGCCCCCTAAGAAGTAGTATAAATAAAAGGACTCATTTGTAAATCAAGCAAGCAAGTTGTAAGTATTCTCCAAGCATAATACAAAACCTTCTTCCAAAGTTCTCTTTTGTTCTTTCTAAGTTCTTTTTCAAGCATTCTCTTAGCGTTCCAAGTCTTAAAAGTCTTCCTTGAACTTACAAGATCTTGAAAGATTAGTGAGTAAGTCGTCGAGGGCCACACAGAATCTTATCAAATACTCTAAGTTCGTGACGACTTTGCTCCCTATGGCATTATTATTGCATAGATAAAAAAAGAATCTTATCACCTTTCGGTGCACAACAATATTACGCAGAAAACTCCCCAAATATACAACCACATTTATGTTGGATCTTTTAAAAATATATTACTTTTTAAATATTTATTACACTTATATCAATATTTTTGAAAAGTTCAAGCAATATATGTCTACAATTGTCATGTTAAAACGATTAGAGTACTTGGATTCATGCCAAATTAGTGAAAGCATGTTAATATCTTCCAATTTGTTTTCCTGATTTTGATTTAAAATAAAATTTTAAAAATGACTTTTTTTTGAATTTATGATCTTAAATCATATTTGTTTTTTTGAAAACAATGAAGAAAAAAACACAAAATTAGAATTTAATGTTAAAAAATTTTAGTGACGATTTTTCGGGCTTTTGTGGCGATTATTGTCGCTGCTAAAGGTCTAGTTTTTTTTTGTAGTGAATCCTAGTTGACAACGCTTAGGTGGAGGGATTAGTCCAATGTGGCATCCCACTTTTAAAAAAAAGTAGATAAACACAAAAATATATATGATAAAAGTAAAGGAAATAAAATGGGAAAATAATGACAAAAAGAATTTTACGTGAAAACCATTCTAAATAAGGTAAAAAACCACGGGCCAAGAAAAGCAACTGATATCACTATAGTAAGAAATTTCACACTGTGTAGTCACAAATTCAATACTCAAAACTGGCTACTACACACTCAAAAGGAACAACACACTTTTAATTTCCGCCTTACTAAAATATCGCTCACACTTTATTTTTTTTTTCATAGACTATTTTTCTTGTATAGTCTATGGAATACCTCACTTTGCTTTCAAAATGGTTTTTCTCTCTAACTTGATGTGTTCTACAGATGAGCAATAACTATTTATAGAAGGAGAAGATCTATGCATATGTCACTAATGACATAGGTAAATATAGCAAAGTCAAAAATGATTGCAAATCTTACCAATTTGTCAACCACCTAATCTTTTATTTTCAACTCCAATTACTATTCCTTTTAACAATTACTTATAACAATTGAATAGCAAAAATTGACCAAAAATATGGGATGGACTCCACAGCTGCGTCACTAAAAAATTGGGGTGTTAACTCTTGAGGGTATTTGTGGTCTCCTAGAATAACGGCGGGGTTATTTTTTATTCCAAAATATAATGGAGAGTATAAGTGATTTATTTTGCATAGTTTAGGAACAATTTTAACTCTTTTTCGTTTAATTTATAGTACTATACATGATATGTTAAAAAACCAAAATTTATAATTAAAAAAAAGACATTATTTTTTGAACAGATTAAAAATATTTTAGACAATTTTTTTGTTTTTTAAAAGTACAAAGATAGTAATATAAACTCACCAAATAGAAATTGCATCGACGGCCACCTCAGCATTCTTGAGGTATCCAGCAAAAAGAATTAATGCCATGAAGTACCATATCTCTAAGCTGCAATAAATAATAAATACTATCTTTAATACTAATTAGCTACCATAATTTTAGCACATCTTGTGATATATAGACCCTCATTCACATTTTAATTAGAGTAAATTTCAAAAATAATTAAAACTAGAAATTTGAGATGATTTCGTGAAGAATTAAAAATGTTAAAAATTTTGAGAGTTGTTTATGTCTTCATGTGTTTTTGGTGTTTTAAGGAAGAAGAAGCAAAGAGAGTGAACTTGATCCAAAACTCTAACTGAAAAGTATTAAAACCTTGTTTGGTATGCACAAACTTATTTTATAAAATCGGAGTTAAAAAAATTACATGAATGAATATATATAGTTTCTCATGTTTATCTATTTTATTTATATTCGTATGAGCTTAAATAATTGAAATTCATATTTGCAGAGCCCAAATTTTTCACTAAGTAGGTTCAAAATCACTATAAACATAAAAACCAAGAAACTCACCAGAGCATTACAGCAGATGCAAAAGATAGTTTAACAAATTCCCAAAGATTTTGAAAAGCCTTCATAGAAAATCCAGACCAAGCTTCTCCACAAGCCCCATTAAATATATACACCAACTTAGCCACCACTAAGAACCACCATGAACTGTTCAGCACCACCGCCGCACCCACAAGTCCCCACCTTCGGTGACGAAATCAAAATTTCAATAACAAGGTTCAAAATTTGAAAAAATAGATATAGAAAGTAGTCGAATGAGATTTCACATCTACTATATATATCTAAAATTTTTTATTTTAATTATATATAAATAATATAATTTTCCGCTGAAGGAGATTCAGATGAACTCGATCTATAAGGTGGCTCCGCCGCTGCCCACCTTAACTTGAGCATCAAAAGCCAACTAAACAAAGTGTGTCCGGCAAGAGCAAACCCCGCTATAACAGCTGTCACCATAATCTTGCTCTGAGCTTGCAAGAATTTTTGAATCGGAAAGTTTAGTGCATACGCAAATAATTGTGGAATCATCCATATGGCAAACGTACCTGTAGAGACGAATTCAGAATATAAAGTATGTAATTAAATTAAAAAAATAAAATTCATCTTAAATTCGCCTCTGTATATATATATATACCTGCCCACTTTGATATATTGGAAGTCTGACCGATGAATCTGAGTAGTTGCGTGGCAAAAATATAAGGGAACAGTAGAATTAAAGCGGTAGAGGTGAGGATTATCCAAGACCGTTGCATATAAGTTCCGAGCATTTCTAATTGCTTTGCTCCATATGCTTGTCCGCATAATGTTTCCAGTGCACTTCCCATTCCCAACTAATATCACAATAAGTGTGGTATTCAAAACTAATAGTTATTATATCAGAAAAAATAAATAAATAATGAATTATTAATTGAGTGTTCGTGTGAGAAATCAACGTACCATTACGCCAAAAGAAAAACCAGCGATGACAGAGTTTTCAATAGAGATAGCAGCTAGTTGAATGGTACCAACATGACCAGCAAATACTTGAGTTATGGCACCAATTGAGTATTGGCAAAGGGAAGTGAAAATGGCTGGAGCAGCAAGGTACCATAGTTTCTTTGATTCTGCTGAAAATTCTCGAACTAAGTCTTGAACTCCGTTGATTTCTTTGATATCATCTGAATTATTAGAAGACGAACCATGTGAAAATGGTTTGAATTTTGAGCTTTGAAGCTCATCATTTTCGTGATTGTTCTCTGTTAGAAGTGGCGCTACAGTACTATCATTGGCCATGTTTGGGGGCTATAGCTTGACTTTATGTTTTCACCATTGATGTTATAGAAGTGGCATCTAAGGCTTTGAATGGAATGTACTATTTTCTTTTTTAGTTGGTTTTAAAACGAATAATAATAAAAAAATGAATAATAGAGGCATAACCAACAACAGTTATGCGGAGTTAACTCTATGCTTCGGGAAATAAGACTTTTATTTTAGGCCTTAAATTTTTATTAAGAATAAATTATGTGTTAAAATTTCTATAAAAAAATTATTTCACCACAGTAGTATCAGTGGCCATAATTGAGGGCTATAGCTTGACTTTATGTTTTCATTATTGATGCTATGGACTATTATTTTGTTAATGCGATATATATATTTTTTACTTGGTTTTAAAATGAATAATAGAAAAAAAATGAATAATAGGAGGCATAACCAACAACATTATGTTAAGAATAAATTATGTGTTAAAATTTCTATAGAAAAAAAAATTATTTATATAAAAAGTACAATTTTTCCAAATATTTATATTATCTTTTGTACTTTGTTAAAAATAAGAATGAATAGTGAAAGTTTTTATCAAAGTAAATTACAACTTTTTTAAAAAAAAATTTAGTTTCAAACATTACTATAAGTATATAAAAATAGGGTTTCATCAACTTCTCGCATTAAATTATATTATTCTAACTTTTATCTTTATTTAATATTCATCAACTTATTACTTATATAATTATGTTAATAATTTATATGATAATTACCTCACTGAAAGGATATTTTTCAATGTTGAGTTGATAAAATCTTAACTAAAACTAATATTTAAAAAAATAATACTAAAATACTGATAGTTTTCATCTAAATAGCGTAAAAGAATAATTTTTGAATAAATATGTATATAAAATTTATTTATATTTTATGCCCCAGTTAAAATTTCACTTTTTGACTCTCAATCACGTTGAGTCACACTGCATTGATTAATTGATACTTGAATGCTGGGTCTACTTCTTTACTTCTGTACCGTCTCTCTCCTACTCATCACTCTTTTCTTTCTTTTTCTTTTTTTTTTTAGGAATTTTTTTTTTGACCAGAAATTTTTTACCACAATGGCCAGAATGTTACATTGACACTATAAACAAGTTTACTTTTTGATATTTTTATCCTTATTTAAACTTAAATTTATTAATTATTTTTTAATATATAAAAAGTTTTCCAATGCATGGAGATTACACTTGTTCCAGATTCTCATAATTTCATGATTACATGTTAATTTCAATTTCTTTTAAAAAGTCTACAAAATGATGGCCTTAATAATTTCCTTTCTTCCCTCTACTTTCCAATATAACTTTTGAAGAACACAAATTTAAAGTTTACAATTAAGAATAAAATTTAAAATTTAAATAACAAGATAAACACTAATAATATTAAATTTAAAGTAAATTTATCGCAAACGCATTCAAATTAAAAATTCATAAAATAACTTAACAAGTAAAATTATTAATCAAAAGTGTCATATATATTTGTCATTTACATACTACTACTACTACTACTAATAATAATAATAGTTAAAAAATTATATTTTTCAACTTTGTGATTTAGAGATAATATATTTTTTGTTAAAAGAAAGTGGCTCACATCTATTTCAATTGTTACATATATAACTTTGATATAGCTAAAACTTTTTTAGTTGAAGGAAGTTAAAAAATCGATTCAAAATTATTTTTTGATAAAATAAAAATTATACAAGGTACCCTTCTCATAATATTTTGAGGTATGTTTGAAGAGCCAAGATCATTTTTCGCTGATGAAAGTGAAAAACTTATTAATTTTATTTTAAAAAATAAAAATATAAAAAGTATATTTGACCCTTCTCGAAATATTTCGAGGTATATTTGATCCTCTTCATACATGAGTTTTTATTCTTCTTCTTTTTTATCTTCTTTAATTCCATGACTAATTTTGATATATTATATTGATGATCAAATTTAATTTTTCAATTATCTTCTTGCAAAGTCTATTATAGATGTATCAACTTTTTTACAGTTACAAAATAAAATTCAATATAACTGCAGAAAAAATTATTAATTTTAGTTTGCTTTTTTTTTTAAAAAAAAATTATTTTTATTTCATTCACTATTTCTTTTTTATTTCTTTTTAATTCTCATGTTTTCTACACTAAAGAATGAAAGCAAAAAATTAAACATGAACAACAAACTCAAATGATGATAAACAAATATATTCATAAGGGAGATAATTAAGACCCAAATTAAAACTCAAAAATAAAATTACGTGAAAAACTATCCGATTTTCTTCTATGTGAATATTGTTTGGTTAAATAACTAAAATAAATAAATTAAAAATCTGAAATTTAACTTTCGTTAGTCAAAAGTGGATATATGAGTTATTTAATTTGCTCATGTAACGATAAATGTATATGTGACATTTTCTTTACGGAATATATATTATCTCTATATCACAAAATTAAGGAGTATATCAAATCTTTTTCTCCTAATATTAATCCAACATAATCTGCTGTAACGACCTGTTTAGTCGTTTTGAGCAGCAGAACAAATTCTGGAAAAACTGGCTGAAACCACGGACCCAACGACGGACCGTCACAGGCTCGACGGACCGTCGTGGGTGTTCCGTTCCATGACACTTAGAGTTTGAAAATCGGGTACTGAAAATCGACTCTCTGTAAATTGTGACGGACCTGCAGGACGTGCCGTCACATCCACGACGAATCGTCGTGAGTCCCGTTGCAAAACACTTCAACTTTTGAGAAATTGGTGCAAGAAAACGAGTTTCTGACCGTCATGACGGAGGGGCCAGGACGGACCGTCACAGGGGTGACGGGCCGTCGCAGCCATCTGGAGTCTGGGGAGGACACGACGGCCTGTGCGACGGACCGTCGCACCCACGACGGCCCGTCACAGGTTGTGCAGTCCCAGGCAATTTAGGATTTCTTTCCTCGTTTTAAGGGTCGTTTTTGACTATTCTTTCCTTAATTATAAAGATTGAGGGGTAACATTAATAAGTCTAATTACTTAAGGGTTAAAAGGGGTAACCTTAAGTGAATTAGTGGGGTTTTATTGTCCTTTTTCACACTTAATTATATGATTAATTAGGGTAAAGGAAAGAGGGTTGAATAAAAACAAAGGAGAGAGAACAGCAAGAAAGAGAGAAACGATTGAGGGAGATTGGACGAGAAGAAGAGAGCTTTGGGAAGATTAGCTTGTTGATTCCAATTCTTCGGTGGAGGTAGGTTATGGTTTGTATTACGATATTCGTAGTGAACTCTTGATAGTGAATAATATGTGTTGATGATATTGTAAACCTGTCTATATGCTTATTGTATGCTTGTATGAATATGATTATGTGATGTATTAACAAGCATGATGAAGCTATTGAATCCCAAATCTTGAAAGAAACTTTAATCTATGATATTAATGATAATGCCTTGGTATAAAGGAAGGCTTGATGAATTAAAGTGATTGGGATTGATGATGCCTTGGTTAGAGAAGGCTTGATGAACGGATATAATGAGATTAGTGGATCGGAGTGTCACGTTCCGACACATAGAATTAGTGGATCGGAGTGTCACGTTCCGACACATAGAATTAGTGGATCGGAGTGTCACGTACCGACACATGTAGGGGATCGGAGTGTCACGTTCCGACACATATAGGGGATCGGAGTGTCACGTTCCGACACATATAGGGGATCGGAGTGTCACGTTCCGACACATATAGGGGATCGGAGTGTCACGTTCCGACACATATAGGGGATCGGAGTGTCACGTTCCGACACATAGTGGTAGGGGATCGGAGTGTCACGTACCGACACAAGAGGAAGAAAGATAATGAATCTCGAAAGATGATAATATATTCAACATAATGAACTTAATTCCCAAATGAGTATGGTAATGAGGCTTGAGCCCTCATGAATGAACTTGATGGTGTTATTGACGATTATGATACTTGTTGTTGCTACATGTTGAGTTTATAGTTGATTTATAATATTATTTGATATGTATTGTTCCCTATTTTGAGTTAACCGATGATATCTACTCAGTACGTGTGGTTGTACTGACCCCCTACTTTATGTTTTCCTTTTGTTATTTGTGTTATGCAGCAAACGTTCCGTCAACTTCGACTCAGCAGTAGATCAAGCCGTCTTCACTCCATCGGAAATTCAGGGTGAGCTAATGCGTCTAGCTTGGACTGGGTCTCCTTCTTCAAGTCTTGATGCCTTGAACTTCCGGCATGGACTAGTTTTTAATTGTTTTAGCTTTTTAGACATTCTTAGATTAGTAGTTTGAGATAGATGTTCTTGTGGTGATGACTTCCAGATTTTGGGAATATTAATAATAGTTTGAGTTGTTTTTCTTTATTAATGAGTTTAAGTCTTCCGCATTATTTTCTGTTGAAATATCTTGAAATGTTAAGGTTTAGATGGGTTGGTTCGCTCACATCGGAGGGTAAATGTGGGTGCCAGTCGCGTCCCCGATTTGGGTCGTGACAGACTTGGTATCAGAGCCTTAGGTTCATTGGTCTCATCACACAAGAACAGGTCTAGTAGAGTCTTAAAGAACGGTAGGGGGACGCCTTTACTTTTCTTTGAGAGGCTATAAGACTTTAGGAAAATTCCATTCTTTCATTCTTTCTTTCGTGCTACTACTTGAGTCCAATTGGTATCTAGGTGATACAAATTGGTATCTGACCATCTTCACTCTATTTCGCGGATGGTTAGAACTAGAGCAACGACCGCGCCAGCAGCGACAACGGCAAGACAAGAAACGTCTGAGCCAGCCACTGGGGCTGTAGCTCGAGGAGGATCAGTGGTAAGAGGTCGTGGGAGGACGTCCTCTAGAGGGAGAGGACGAGCCCCTAGCCCATCTGATGCTAGGGCGGTGACTCCTCCACCGACTGAGGAGGTAGCTAGAGAGGGTGAGGAAGGGGAAACTGAACAAGGGCAGAATGAGGAAATGCCACCCCAACCTACCCCAGAGATGATTAATCAGGTTCTGGCCTATCTTAGTGGTTTGTCCGACTACAAGGCCTATAATGACAAACGATTAGCATGAACTTTTCAGTAAGTTCTTGAAATTGAAACCTCCAGTCTTCAAGGGTGCTAAATCGGAGGACTCCTACGATTTTCTGGTTGAATGCCATGAGCTATTACACAAGATAGGTATAGTAGAACGATTTGGTTTTGAGTTTGTGACCTATCAGTTTCAAGGGAACGCCAAAATGTGGTGGCGGTCACATGTTGAGTGTCAACCAATAGAGGCACCACTATGACTTGGGCATCATTCTCTAACTTATTTGTGGAGAAGTATATCCCCCGGACCTTGAGGGATAGGAGAGATGAATTGCTAGACATACCTATTCGTGTTCTACTCCGGTGGGTGAGTCTGTGATAGTGAAAAGGTGTATAGGTCTTGTTTGGTGAATTTTGTGGGGAGCAACACTTATGTAGATTTGGTGATTTTAGAAATGGGTGACTTTGATGTAATTCTGGGTATGACTTGGCTTTCTCCAAACTTTGCGATTTTGGATTGTAATGCTAAAACGGTAACGTTAGCCAAGCCTGGGGCAGATCCGTTAGTGTGGGAGGGTGACTACACTCCCAATCCGGTGCGTATCATCTCCTTTATTCGTGCTCAAAAGATGGTTAGTAAGGGTTGTCTAGCTTTCTTGGCACATCTCAAGGATGACACTATCCAAGTACCCTCAATTGAATCAGTTTCGGTAGTTCGAGAATTTTTGGATGTGTTCCCTGCAGATCTTCCCGGTATGCCACCAGATAGGGATATAGACTTCTGCATTGATTTGGAACCCGGTACTCGCCCCATTTCTATACCCCCGTATAGAATGGCTCCCGCGGAGTTAAGAGAATTAAAGGCTCAACTTCAAGAGTTGTTGAGCAAAGGCTTCATTAGACCAAGTGCATCTCCTTGGGGTGCTCCGGTTTTGTTTGTGAAGAAGAAAGATGGGAGTTTCCGAATGTGCATAGATTACCGACAGTTGAACAAGGTAACTATTAAGAACAAGTACCCCATTCCTCGCATTGATGACTTGTTCGATCAGTTACAAGGTGCTTGTGTCTTCTCTAAAATTGACTTGAGGTCCGGTTATCACCAACTGAAAATACGAGCAACGGATGTGCCAAAGACTGCTTTTCGAACTAGGTATGGGCATTATGAGTTTGTGGTAATGTCGTTTGGTCTTACTAATGCCCCTGCTGCCTTCATGAGCTTGATGAACGGGATTTTCAAGCCATATTTGGATCTCTTTGTGATTGTGTTTATTGATGATATACTGATATACTCCAAAAGTAAGAAAGAACATGAGGAGCATTTGAAATTGGTGTTAGAGTTGTTGAGAAAGAAAAAGCTTTATGCGAAATTCTCCAAGTGTGAGTTTTGGCTAGATTCAGTGTCCTTCTTGGGGCACGTGGTTTCTAAGGATGGAGTGATGGTAGATCCATCTAAGATTGAGACGGTAAAGAATTGGGTAAGACCTACAAACGTGTCAGAAATAAGGAGTTTTGTGGGGTTAGCTAGCTACTACCGCCGATTCGTCAAGGGATTCTCTTCCATTGCTTCCCAATTGACGAACTTGACTAAGCAAAACGTCCCATTTGTATGGTCGGATGAGTGTGAGGAGAGCTTCCAGAAGCTTAAGACTTTGTTGACTACCGCACCTATCCTTACCTTGCCAGTAGAGGGCAAAAACTTCATTGTTTATTGTGATGCATCCTATTCTGGGTTGGGTGCAGTGCTAATGCAAGAGAAGAATGTGATTGCTTATGCTTCGAGGCAATTAAAGGTGCATGAACGTAACTATCCGACCCATGATTTGGAGTTGGCCGCGGTAGTATTTGCACTAAAGCAATGGAGACACTATTTGTATGGGGTTAAGTGTGAAGTCTATACGGACCATCGTAGCCTACAGTATGTCTTCACTCAGAAGGACTTGAACTTGAGACAGAGGAGATGGATGGAACTACTAAAGGATTACGACATCACTATTTTGTATCATCCGGGGAAGGCTAATGTTGTGGCAGATGCCTTGAGTAGAAAGGCCGGAAGCATGGGAAGTCTAGCTCATTTGCAAGCTTCTAGACGCCCATTGGCTAGAGAAGTGCAGATTTTGGCTAATGACCTTATGAGGTTAGAAATAAATGAGAAGGGAGGATTGTTAGCTTGTGTAGAGGCAAAATCCTCTTTCCTTGATCAGATTAAGGGGAGACAGTTTGACGATGAGAAACTAAGGCGAATTCGAGATAAAGTGTTGCAAGGAGAGGCTAAGGAAGCGATAATCGATGGGGAAGGTGTTTTGAGGATCAAGGGAAGAGTATGTGTACCCCGCATCGATGATTTGATCACCACTATTCTTACAGAAGCTCATAGTTCCGGATATTCTATACATCCTGGTGCAACCAAGATGTATCGCGACCTAAAGCAACACTTCTGGTGGAGTAGAATGAAGCGAGATATTGTTGAGTTTGTTGCCAAGTGTCCAAATTGTCAACAAGTAAAGTATGAACACCAAAGGCCCGGAGGAACACTTCAGAGAATGCCCATTCCTGAATGGAAGTGGGAGAGAATCGCGATGGACTTCGTGGTTGGTCTTCCAAAGACATTGGGTAAGTATGACTCTATTTGGGTGATTGTTGATAGGTTAACTAAGTCTGCACATTTCATTCCTGTCAAGGTGACCTACAATGCAGAAAAGTTAGCCAAGATCTACATCTCAGAAATCGTTCGGTTGCATGGAGTTCCACTCTCCATCATATCCGATAGAGGTACGCAGTTTACTTCTAAGTTTTGGAGAACATTGCATGCTGAATTAGGTACTAGATTGGACCTTAGTACTGCATTTCATCCTCAGACCGATGGTCAGTCTGAGCGAACGATTCAAGTTTTGGAGGATATGCTTCGCGCATGTGTGATAGAGTTTGGTGGCCATTGGGATAGTTTCTTACCTTTGGCAGAGTTTTCATACAATAATAGTTATCACTCTAGTATCGACATGGCCCCATTTGAAGCATTGTATGGGAGGAGGTGTAGGTCTCCCATTGGTTGGTTTGATGCCTTCGAGGTTAGACCTTGGGGGACTGATCTGTTGAGAGATTCTATGGAGAAGGTGAAAGCTATTCAAGAGAAGCTTTTGGCGGCTCAAAGTAGACAAAAGGAGTATGCAGACCGAAAGGTTAGAGACTTGGAGTTCATGGAAGGTGAACAAGTCTTGTTGAAGGTTTCGCCCATGAAAGGGGTGATGCGGTTTGGAAAAAGAGGTAAGTTAAGTCCAAGGTACATTGGACCATTTGAAGTGCTTAAGAGAATAGGGGAGGTGGCTTATGAATTAGCCTTACCCCCAGGGCTGTCCGGAGTGCATCCGGTGTTTCATGTATCCATGTTGAAGAGATACCACGGAGATGGAAACTACATCATCCGTTGGGATTCAGTTTTGTTGGATGAGAACTTGACTTATGAAAAGGAACCGGTTGCTATATTAGATAGAGAAGTTCGCAAGTTGAGGTCGAGAGAGATTGCATCCATCAAAGTTCAATGGAAGAATCGACCGGTTGAAGAAGCTACTTGGGAGAAGGAGGCAGATATGCAAGAAAAATACCCACATCTGTTCACAGATTCAGGTACTCCTTTTCGCCATGGTCTTTCTTCTTTTGATCGTTCGGGGACGAACGATGGGTAAATTGGTATCTATTGTAACGACCTGTTTAGTCGTTTTGAGCAGCAGAACAAATTCTGGAAAAACTGGCTGAAACCACGGACCCAACGACGGACCGTCACAGGCTCGACGGACCGTCGTGGGTGTTCCGTTCCATGACACTTAGAGTTTGAAAATCGGGTACTGAAAATCGACTCTCTGTAAATTGTGACGGACCTGCAGGACGTGCCGTCACATCCACGACGAATCGTCGTGAGTCCCGTTGCAAAACACTTCAACTTTTGAGAAATTGGTGCAAGAAAACGAGTTTCTGACCGTCATGACGGAGGGGCCAGGACGGACCGTCACAGGGGTGACGGGCCGTCGCAGCCATCTGGAGTCTGGGGAGGACACGACGGCCTGTGCGACGGACCGTCGCACCCACGACGGCCCGTCACAGGTTGTGCAGTCCCAGGCAATTTAGGATTTCTTTCCTCGTTTTAAGGGTCGTTTTTGACTATTCTTTCCTTAATTATAAAGATTGAGGGGTAACATTAATAAGTCTAATTACTTAAGGGTTAAAAGGGGTAACCTTAAGTGAATTAGTGGGGTTTTATTGTCCTTTTTCACACTTAATTATATGATTAATTAGGGTAAAGGAAAGAGGGTTGAATAAAAACAAAGGAGAGAGAACAGCAAGAAAGAGAGAAACGATTGAGGGAGATTGGACGAGAAGAAGAGAGCTTTGGGAAGATTAGCTTGTTGATTCCAATTCTTCGGTGGAGGTAGGTTATGGTTTTGTATTACGATATTCGTAGTGAACTCTTGATAGTGAATAATATGTGTTGATGATATTGTAAACCTGTCTATATGCTTATTGTATGCTTGTATGAATATGATTATGTGATGTATTAACAAGCATGATGAAGCTATTGAATCCCAAATCTTGAAAGAAACTTTAATCTATGATATTAATGATAATGCCTTGGTATAAAGGAAGGCTTGATGAATTAAAGTGATTGGGATTGATGATGCCTTGGTTAGAGAAGGCTTGATGAACGGATATAATGAGATTAGTGGATCGGAGTGTCACGTTCCGACACATAGAATTAGTGGATCGGAGTGTCACGTTCCGACACATAGAATTAGTGGATCGGAGTGTCACGTACCGACACATGTAGGGGATCGGAGTGTCACGTTCCGACACATATAGGGGATCGGAGTGTCACGTTCCGACACATATAGGGGATCGGAGTGTCACGTTCCGACACATATAGGGGATCGGAGTGTCACGTTCCGACACATATAGGGGATCGGAGTGTCACGTTCCGACACATAGTGGTAGGGGATCGGAGTGTCACGTACCGACACATAGTGGTAGGGGATCGGAGTGTCACGTACCGACACAAGAGGAAGAAAGATAATGAATCTCGAAAGATGATAATATATTCAACATAATGAACTTAATTCCCAAATGAGTATGGTAATGAGGCTTGAGCCCTCATGAATGAACTTGATGGTGTTATTGATGATTATGATACTTGTTGTTGCTACATGTTGAGTTTATAGTTGATTTATAATATTATTTGATATGTATTGTTCCCTATTTTGAGTTAACCGATGATATCTACTCAGTACGTGTGGTTGTACTGACCCCCTACTTTATGTTTTCCTTTTGTTATTTGTGTTATGCAGCAAACGTTCCGTCAACTTCGACTCAGCAGTAGATCAAGCCGTCTTCACTCCATCAGAAATTCAGGGTGAGCTAATGCGTCTAGCTTGGACTGGGTCTCCTTCTTCAAGTCTTGATGCCTTGAACTTCCGGCATGGACTAGTTTTTAATTGTTTTTAGCTTTTTAGACATTCTTAGATTAGTAGTTTGAGATAGATGTTCTTGTGGTGATGACTTCCAGATTTTGGGAATATTAATAATAGTTTGAGTTGTTTTTCTTTATTAATGAGTTTAAGTCTTCCGCATTATTTTCTGTTGAAATATCTTGAAATGTTAAGGTTTAGATGGGTTGGTTCGCTCACATCGGAGGGTAAATGTGGGTGCCAGTCGCGTCCCCGATTTGGGTCGTGACATCTGCACAATAGTATTAATATAAACATCAAACAAACAACGTGGTATAGTAAAGAAATGTAAAAAATATTATATATCTTATTTGATTATTCTATATATATATATATCAATGCTAGTATTATATTAAAAAGAGAGTAGTCAATCTTTGATATTAAAATATCTACTTGCATTATTATTAATAGTTATTCAAAAAGTAAACTCAAGACACCACCACGAATATTGCATTATTATTAATAATTATTTAAATATCTAAGTCCCAAAATTATAGTATTATTTTTTTAAAAGAAAACACACAGGATGTATAGACAGTTAATTAATTAGTGAAAAATCGTATTAATCATTATCATTCAATTGTAAATTTCAAAATCCATATTTATTTTATTAATATTGCATGTTGCTGAGAACCCCTGAGAGTAACGTGTTAATGTTAATTATAGTCACACACTATATTACGTCAATTTGATAACTTATAGATCATTACTCGTATTTGTTATTAATATGACGTCTAAGTATACAATTTTATAAATTATTATGTTTAAATAATTTAGACTATTTATTTGAATATTTTAATATAAAATCTAAAACTATATTAATAACAATAATCAAAACTCGAAACACTTTAGAGATGACAAATATCACAATATTATAAAAATCATATATTTCATCAGTGTTGATCCCATTTAACAACAATAATATCACATATGTGATAGTTTTGCACCCTTATATTATTTTGACTTGATAATGTGTGAACTATTACTCATTTATTATTATTAATATGAGTTCTAACTAAATAAGTTTATGAAGTTGCGTTCAAATAAAATTAAAATACATATATAATTTAGTAGATATAATTTTGAAAATATTTCAATAAAGTCAGGCAAAACTCAAAACACTTTATATATGATAAACATCAAATCATTACAGACATCAATTTTTTTTTATAACTTATAAGTATCGATCCTTAATTTTGTAAGAATAATATCACATAATTTTTTAAAAATATATTTTTAGTTTGTTATTCAATAATTATAGTTTAATATAATTAGTAATAGATAAATTTAGTTGGAGGTGTAAGTGTATATTTCTTATAGTATATATAGTGTAAATGTTTAAATTTGAAATATAGAGTGTATTTGAAACTAAGTCTTATTAAAAAAAATAATTAATGCATTAATTATATATACATAGAGAATTTGACATTAAAGCAAATAAATTACGATCTTTTTTGTGCTCTTAAAAAAATATTTTACATTGATGGAGTTCCAATAGATACATAAAATAAATACTTTTATTGTTTCATTCATAGGATGAATATAACCAATTTAGGTGCTTAAATATAATTATCTATTTTCACCATATTCTAATTTTTTTTATAAGAAGAGGAAAAAAAAAAGTCAAGAAGGAGAAGTGGAATGACAAAAAAGTTAATAAAAATTTGAAAAAGAAATAAGGCACGGGATCCAAAAAATTCATCTTAACAAAATAATAAATGCTCATACTATTTTAAAATATAAAAAAGTAATTTTATTTTGGAAGAAAAGGTTCTGACAATTTTTTTTACTATTCTGACCAATTCTAACTATATTTTTCTGACCGTTTAACATTTTTTTTTAATTGACTTTAATGTAAATCTATATATATAATCATAGCCCTAAATCTCACCCTGATCATAGTTTCGTGGAAATGAGATTTATAGGATTCTCTGTTAAGTTGATTTTTGTTCCAGTAAAAACATAATCATTGGTGATTCTTAACCAGCCACGTGAAGGAGAAATTGTGTGCAACAATGACATTTATAGCTGAAAACTCTAATCTTGTAAATATGCCTACACGACAATTGTGTAAATATTTTCTTCAAACACATGGATGATATTTTTATTTTTTGGTGTCAAATCAAATGGATTAGACAAAACAAAAAAAAAAAAATCCAAAATAGTACAATAACACATTTTACACTATATTAATTTTATTGTAAAACTAAAGTAAAATAAGACATCAAATATAATAAGGGAAAATGCACAAGTACCCCCTCAACTTATGCCCGAAATTCCAGAGACACACTTATACTATAGTAAGGTCCTATTATCCCCTGAACTTATTTTATAAGTAATTTTCTACCCCTTTTTAGCTTACGTGGCACTAGTTTGAAAAAAAAAGTCAACCATCGTTGGGCCCACACAATAGTGCCACGTAGGCTAAAAAGGGCAAAAAATTATTAATAAAATAAGTTCAGGGGGATAATAGGACCTTAGTATAGTGTAAGTGTATCTCTGAGATTTCGGGCATAGGTTGACGGGGTACTTGGGCATTATCCCAATATAATGATGAAGAAGAATAAAGAGACAAGATAATACAAGATAATAGAGCATTTCTTATTCTTCAAAATATTTATCAAATTTTAAAGTGTATACAATATGAATCTTTATGTTTTTATTTATAGTGTAATATAGAGACATACAAAAGATTAATCATAAATATGACATTAACATGAATATAATGGAGGTTGTTATTGAAGTGAAAAGTTACAAGAATAATAGTTATAAAGTTGGAGGTTATCATTATAGTGGAGGAAAGTAATGGAGATGATGGGTGAAAGTAACTTCTTTGTGTAATGGACATGCATAATATAATATTTTATAACAAATTTACCTTTTAAATATTTTTACCATTTTAACTGTAATACCTTTTAGTTAATTAAAAGAAGAAACGATACAAAACTATTCTCTGTCCATCTATTGGCTCCAGAATACTCTTCTCATCCACCTATTGGTTTCAAATACCTTTGTCATCGACCTTTGAGTTCAAAATTGACCACTTACTTAACAATTTTAAATTTAAACTATTTAAATATTTTTTTAAATACGCGACGCTCAACTATTTGTTATAATTTAACTTATTAATATAATTTATAAATCAATCCACTACTTACCCATTACTAATTAACCCTAATCCAATTAATAAACCCGCCCTATTACTAATGCAACAATGAGTGTCTCTAAAAAAATTTTAAGGTGAAAATGTCTATTGAAGTATATAATCATACATTTCAAGTTCTCAATAAAAATATATTATAATTCAAGTGTCTAAATAAAAATTACGGATAAATTTAAAAGTCTGACTATGTTCATTTTAATTATTCCTTCGTCTCAATCATGTGATGTTACTTAATATATAACTTTTTAAAAAATAATATATGAAAATTTTATTATTTAAAACAAACCATAAATATTTATAAAATTATATTAAAATAAGTGCATGAATTAATTCAGGATGTACTACTTCTTTACCTTTAATTATAAATTTCGAATTCAAGTTTGAAAGAGGATCATATTGAAAGTGTCTTGCTAAATAACCGGCTCAACCTAAATTTAATTGGGACTTCAATTTAGACTCGAATAATTTGGAGCTAGTAGGTGAATGAGAAGGGCATTTTGGAATCAATAGGTGAATGAAGAGTAGTTTTGTACCATTTTCATTACTTCAAGGATATTTAGGGCCCTTTTCCGTAAGGATATTATAGACTTTTAAATTTCTAACCAAATTTTCCTACCATTTAATATTACCCTGTAAGTTTTAAATTTATGTAGTACTCTCCTATCGTTAATTACTTTTCAACTTATGATTTGACACATCTTTTAAGAAAATAATGAATGATACTGTGGATTTAAATATTTACCCCTATTAGTAATGAAGTTGATGAAATGAAAAAATTAAGATTTTCAAGAACCTTTTTCAATGTATTCAATTGAGGACGTAATAGGTAATTTTTTTTTTTTAGTTTGTTAAGATTAAAATATTAAAAAATTATGAGTTTAAATCATAAAATAAACTGGCCAGAATTTTGAAAAGTCTATAATATCATTTTTAGTTTAAAATAAATTCAATTTTTTTTTAATTAAAATATATTACAGTTAAAAAATAAAAATATTAAAAAATAAAATAACTCAGTATGAATCATGTTATTTTACTATTATTCATACCAAATTCTCGCTAAATATTTTTTTCCATAAAAAATATTATTTAATGTTTCTATTTGATATTTTAAATGATAGGAGAGGCACAATCAGGGAGTGCGGTGTCATTAATTTTTGGCTTAAGTCGTATGCAACTACTCAAAGTTGTTCGCATAATTTACTTAGACACCTCAATTTATATATATGTCGATTGAACACCTTATTTGTTCAAAGATCATTCTCATTAAACACAAAATGCTGACATGACAAAAAAATATGTGACTCACTTTCTTTGAGCGCGTTAAGTTATTAAAAATAATATATTTTCTTTTTTTATTAACTTTTACACTTAATTTAATTAAAAAGATAAAAAATTATTAACAAAAAGAAAGGAACATCCATCTTCTTCCCAATATTCTTCCACCATTTTTTATAATCTTTTTACGTACGCACACTACACTACACACCACCACCTCCATCTCTCTCTTTCTCTCACCCTTTATCATTCTTCTTTTGCTTTTCCTCTTTCTTATGTTGATTTAAGTCCTATTAATTATTATGAAAAAAGATATGAATAGATTTCTTTTAGGCAGAAATTGGTATTTATTATTTTTTAATTCTAACAAATCTTAACTAATGATTAAGAAAATACTGTGATTGAATGAAATATCATTTTCAATATTGAATTAGATTCAAGGAGAGGGGTAGGTGGGTTGATCGAAAAAAACACACTTATAATTTCAAATTAAAAGGAAAAACGTCGAAGTGAAAATGACTATTCGAAATGTGACTCGATTTTGTGCCTTTTGGTAAACAAATGTGGAACTTACGTTGGGGGGTTGGGTTGGGGGTGATTCTGGGAAGAAGAAGAAGAAGAAAAGGAAAGGTTGC
The DNA here is from genome assembly GCA_027705065.1 of Solanum peruvianum. Classification (NCBI taxonomy): domain Eukaryota; kingdom Viridiplantae; phylum Streptophyta; class Magnoliopsida; order Solanales; family Solanaceae; genus Solanum; species Solanum peruvianum. Next base: position 6,948,709 of record JAKWJD010001759.1, read on the forward strand.
TTTTTTTTTTAATTATCGAAAACATAGTTTTTATTTATTTTATTTATTTTAACTGTTTTTTTCTGGGGTCCAAATAAAAATGAGGAGATAACCATTTTGATAATAAAGAGCAATTTATAACAGGGATACAACACCAACAATTAAGCAACAAAACTCCAAATTATTCTCAAATATCACACAAGAAAATACACGAATTTCATATCTTTACAAGGGTTTAGAAATCCACTTGCCTCAATTAATCAACAATTCACTTTGAAACTTGAGCCTTTCCTTTTCATTGAGCTTTCAAATTAATGCAATCTATCCAAATAAGTAATTACAATAAGATTTCGAACTAACAACACTTATATTATCATATGTCTATCTTAGATCAAAACTTTATCCGAGTTTATTATAAAGTCCCTAAGTCTTAATGCCAATTAGTATTCCAATTCTCATATTTATCAAATTCAAGCCTAAGATTAAGAATACAACCTTAATTACTTTTATATAATATAATTCATTTAATATTTAATTACCTATATCAATATATCAAAATTTGGAATTATAATGTGATTAAAAAATAAAATAAAAATCAAATTAAAATAATGAATGAAACAATTTATACATTATTATGACATAACCCTCCAAACTACCCTATAATAAGGCCATTAATGGCCAATAACATGTCATGGTTCTCCACTAACATCTTTATATATATATATATATATATATATATATATATATATATATATATATATATATATATATATATATATATAAAAAAAAGTAGCATTTACTAATATTCTGAAACAATTCCAACTTTCTAGATTGTTTCTCCAACCCACTTCACATATCAATTCAATTCTCTTTTCCTCACATTTTGTTTATTTTATAATTCAATTGTCAACATAATATAATAATAATAAAGAATTTGGAGAAACACTAAAATCAATCTACATACTAACATGTATATCAAGTAAAGACAGTAACATCATTCAACTTTTAGAAAAAATTTGCAACACTTTCAATGTGAGCCAAACACCCCACTATCACCTTATGACTACCTTATAACCATTTCAATAATTACCCCAAATAATTACCCACGAAAACTTGTCCCCCAATTTTCAAGAAGTCACGTGTAACAACAATAACTTCAAAAATCAATATGTTACTCTTTATCCCGCCTTAGAAAATATATGAATTGCCTCATGAATTACAATTCATTACGAAATAAAAAAGTTCCACTTTGAAATCTCACCTGGATGCAGTTCTCAACTAACTTGCGATACCGAAACTCTTGTCCGCTCCTTTTCCCCCTTTTTACTTTTTTTCTCAATTAATTATGTAGTAAAAGTGATAAGTTTAACACACTTATTTTTATTGAATATAAGTTAAATGATATAGGGTCTTACATAAATTATCACTTTAGCTCATTAACTATCGGTTCATTTATCTACAATTATTCATCAATTATTTGACTCAAGTTAAACGAATATTTAAAGTTTTCAAAAATGACCTCTGGGTCAACACCATTTTTTTTCTGGAAAATGACCTAATATACACTTAAAGTATTAGAAATGGTACAAAACTATCCTCCATCCACCTATTGGCTCCAAAATGCCCTTTTTACCCACTTATTGGCTCCAAAATATCTTTGTCATCCACCTTTTTATTCAAAATTAACTACTTATTTAACGTTTTTCAATTTAAACTATTTAATTTTTTTAAAAAATACTTGGCGCTCATATATTCAATATAATTTAATTTATCAATGTTATTTATAAACCAACTTATTACCCACGCATTACTAATTAAGCCCCACCCAATTAATAAACCATTTTTAATATCAAAGTCGCCCTAAACACTACTAAAGCACGACAAAATTACCGATTCTTGATAATGACATTCAAAATTATTTAAGTCCTATTGAAGCCTAAATTAAATTTAGGTTGAGCCGCTTATTTAGGAGGACACTTCAATAGGATTTTGTTTCAAGCTTGAATTCGAAATGTATGATTAAAGGTAAAGAAATAGTACCTCTCAAATTAATTCATGCACTTTTTAAATATAATTTTATAAATATTTATTATTTGTTTTAAATATTAAAACTTTAATATATTCTTTTTTTACAAAAGTTATCGATTAAGTAACATCATATAATTGAGGCGAATGAATAATTAAGATGAACATAGTCTGACTTTTAAGTTTATCGGTAAGTTTTATTTAGACACTTGAATTATAATATATTTTGATTGACGACTAAAATGTATGATAATGTACTTCTTTAAACATTTTCGCCTCAAATTTTTAGAAACACTCATCGGTAGTAGCTTTTCTGTTGTGCATTAGTAATGAGCAGGTTTATTAATTGTGTGTGGTTTAATTAGTAACGGGTGAATTGTAGATTTGTTTATAAATTATATTAATAAGTTAAATTATAAGAAATAGTTGAGCGTCGTGCATTTAAAAAGATATTTAAATAGTTTAAATTTTAAAAAATTAAGTGATTAAATTTGAACCTAAAGGTGGATGACAAGGGTATTTTGGAGTCAATATGTGGATGAGACGGATATTTTGAAGTCAATTGGATGATGATTAATTTTGTAACATTTCTGATACTTTAAGGGTATTTTAGGTCATTTTCCATTTTTTTCTAACCAATCTAAATATCGCTATAAACAGAGAATCACTTACAAGCCAAAGAGCACCACACACCATTCTTTTCTATTTTTTTTATTAGTCGCAATTTTTATTTTTATTTTTATTTTTAGATTTTTAGTTAATTTTAATTTTAGTTTCGATAATTTATAAATTCTATTTTTTATGGTACTAACACTATCTATTTGTATCTCTTTAATTATATATAGAATATAGATGAAAGATTGTGAAACCCCTACTTTTTACATTGTCCACATAAATAGAGAACATAGATTTCTATGAATCTTTGTAGTACCAAAATCCAAAATATAATTCTGCAGTAGCTATCCTCCAAACATCATAATTGAATTCCCTTTCAACATTTTGTACATTTTCTGAGCCTTGGATTTAAATGCAATGATGGATATGGCAGCAATCATGCTCCACCACTAAATATTCAGATTTTTTTTTCAAACGTGAAAAATGATATTTGAAAAATTAATTTAGTTGAGTTTGACTTTCACTATTAATTACAGCTTTCGAAAATGAATCAAAACAGCTTTTGTGTTATTTTTGATTATTTGTTTTTGAAAATTCTAAAACTCAATTGAATTTCAAAATTTTATGGCCCCACAGATTTTTCGGATTTCAACTCTTAAGGAAAAAAAATTCATCGCCAAATGCCCACGAACATTCTCTTCTATATTACCTTATAAATATTCACGAATATCCATATGTATTTAAAATATGTAGACAAATTTAGTTCGATTTCTTTTGATCTTGCTAATTACTCTCTTATATATTTGATATTTTCAAAATACATATGAATTACGCCAGTTTCATGTATTAATATGACTCACATGTATTTGATATACATGACTATTTCGTTCGTCTCCCTCCCCAACTCTTTTGCATCTTTCCATGTTTTAGTGTATCTAATAGAAAAGTGCATGTGTACTGTATCGACCTATTTGTTCGTTTTGAACAATAAAATGCTTTTCGATAGATTCTAAATGGGTATGTTGGACTGTTTGTAATTACTTATTTAGTTGATAGTTAAAGAAGATAAAACTAAAATTAGTAGTGATCCACTTTTACAATAAGTTATATATAACAATTAGGGCAGTAATGCTTAGGCGTTAAAATCAAATTGAGAACAAGGCTTATCTGAAGACGACATGAGGAGCCGCAAGCCGTAAAGCAAGATGGAAGGGAGGTTTGATTATTTAATTAGTATGTTAGTATTTAGTGTGTATAGATTTCATATATATATTTGTCGTACATAGCCATATGAGTGGCATCAAATTTCTATTGGATTTCTGTTGAAATTTTTGTCAACAAATATATGCATATAATATTGATAAATGCCAAGGTGAATTAAGGTAAGGGTCTTATTATTATTATTATTATTATTGTTATTATTACTATTGTTATTAGACGAGAGAGAGGAAAATAGGAGATCCTTCTATGGTATATCATGAAAAATTATCTGTTGTAATTGTTTGCAACAAATTTTTGTAGGAGTGGAAAATTAACTGCAAACAAAATAAATAAAAGAAAAATATGATTATTAATGAATTGTTGTGAGTACAATTTCGTTGTTCTCTTGATTCTCTCTCCTAAGTTTATTCGCGGTTCGAGGGCCTTCAGTAGCGTATTTCTCGAATGTAGGATGATGTATACCTCCTTGAGATGTTGTCAATCTCTGGGACGTCGAAAAGTGATTCGTCTTTGTAAGTCGATCTCCGGAAAAAACTCCGTTGATCACTCCTTCGAAGAGCTATGTCATTGATGTTGTAGCTTTCTCCAATTGCAGAATGCTTTGTTGAAGTCTTTTTTTTCGATCCCTTTGAATGTCATGCTCATCCCCTATTTATAGTTGTAGGGGGTGGATAATGTTGCATATGATTGACCAAAGGATATCATTTTGACACTTGGCGTGCTGTAATTGGTTCTTGCACTTGACTGGGACTAACACCTCATTTGGACATGTGGCGTCACCTTGTTAATTTCGGATGCCTAGTCACTATGACACATGACATGAGTTTAGGCTTCAAGGTGAGATTGAACTTCGACTTGAATTTGATAAAAATGGACTTATTTATTTGTAAAACCCAAATTAATCATTCAACCCAAATAAACATGAATTTTATCCAAATTTTGTATGAATTAAATCCAATAAAATTTGTGTGTCTACAGATGCCCCCTACTTCAAGCCTTGTTGAAGTTTAGGTTTGCCAACACTTGGTGACAAGACTTGAACTATTCATGTATGTGTATTTTTTTAGACGGGTCAACATGTAGGCTTATCGGATTTGAAGACGAGAGTTGAAGTCTTTATGAAGGCATTGTTGAGACTTCAAGAGTATTTGTTTCATGTCATCGCATTCTAACTAGGTCATACAAATGATTTGTTTGTAGTGATCTCAATTTTTTTTAAACATTCTTGCTTGACAACCACGTGGACCCTCTATATTGATTTCGAATTGATAGGTCTAGTGAGTAGTAACATTGTGTGATCTTCCTTGCAAGGTGTGAGAAGAACAAGAAGATTGATTGGATCTTGAATCAAATAAAAGGAATATTGAATTTCCTTTGGTTGATTTTGTAAGAATCATTCTTGACATCTCAAGACTTATTGCTTTCCTTTTGAGTGCTAGCAACTTCCATTTATATGGTAGGAATTGATATGATTTGATTCTTCCAATTTTATCAAAAATTTCCTTGTACAAGAAATAACAATTATTGAAAGGAACTTCTATATAAGAATCTTCCATGTACAAAGGATTGATCAAAGAATCATTGGAAGAACAATTCTTCTAACCAAATCAATGTGGAACTCCAAATTTGGTGTCTTCTTTTCTCAATCTTGTGCAGTCCCAACAAAATTACGTTTTCTTTGTGTAGAAATGTCCAAATGATGAGCGGCTTGGTTTTGAAGAAACAAGAGTTGTATTAATACGGCCTATCCAGAAATCAGCCTTAAAAACCTTCTAAATTGTCGGGAATCAATTTTTGAAGTCGGATCCCAAATCTGTCAGTTCTTCTCACAGCGATGTGTGATCTCGCCAAAATATTAGTTTCTTGGTGTAGGAACATTCAAACGATGAGCGGATTGATTCTGGAGAAACTAGACTTCAAGTAATACGACATATTCAATTATCACAGTTAGAAACCTTTTGGATCGACGGGAAAATCAATTTTGGAAGTTGGACCCTAAATCTGGATGTTCTTGTCACGACTATGCGCAATCTCGCCAAAACATCATTTTCTTGGTGTTGGAACATTCAAACAATGAGCGAATTGATTCTGGAGAAACTAGACCTCGATTAATATGACATATCCAAAAATCATAGTTAGAAACCTTTTGGATCGACGGAAATCAAATTTTGAAGTTGGACCCCCAATCTGGATGTTTTTCTCACTGCTATGCGCAATCTCGCCAAAATATGACTTTCTTGGTGTTGGAGCATTCAAATAACTAGACACTTGATTCGTATGAAACTAGACTTCTGGTTATACAACATATTCAAAAATCAACGTTAAACTCCCTCCGGATCGAAGGGAATCAAATTTTGAAGTTGGTCATCAAATCTGGAAGTTCCCCTCATGGATTTGCGTCTATTGGGTTTTTCTTGTTTCTCTTTCTTGCAGGTAATGGTTATGGTTTTGCATCTTTATTTTGCATAGACATGTTTTTTAGACAAAGGAGATTGATTTTCAAGATTCAATTTGACCTTATTCAAAACTTCGCGTTGTTGGCACCGCTATGTCGAACAAGATTGTTGTGCTGATGCTCATGTTTGTGATGTCATATTGAAGGGTCATGCACTTACTATATGTGTTATCAGAAGTATATCAACCAAGAACAATTGAAAACTTCGTGCAGTTGGCACCGATGGCTCCAATTTTTATTTTTTTTTTGTTTCAGGTTTCCAAAGGAGCGTCACCAATCTCAACATCTTATCAAGAAGATGTAAATAACATTCGTAATTGCAAAGGAACACATGATGTACCTACACTTCTGATTGCAGTTTTTGCATATTACAATTTAGTGCGGCATCTACCTTTTCAAACGAGGATTTTTGGCAAACAATCATTTAGTGTTTCAGCTTAAACCTTCAACGCGGAGTTGGTTGAGAAAATCGACTTCTTTAGCTTTCATTGGAGACTTGGCGAGACACTATTTGGAGAATTCATCTTTCTTGTGACATTGGTGGAATCAACTTGTCACTTCTAAATCCGCTCACAATTTTATCCTTCTCGACTTTCAGCTTAGCGCGTCTGTGGTATAAAATTCACAACTCAAATTAGGAGTATTGAAAATGCGATTTTCTTTTTCCGATGGAAAAACAACTCAAAGAACTACACTATGTGTAAAAATTTCGGCCAAAACCTGTACGGATTTTTACAAATATGTCTACTCAGTTTAATTTCGAAATTTGATGGTCTATTTCGCAGCTTTGAGCGGTCGTGGTAGAAACTCCATAACTTGGCATAGAAATCTCTGAATCACAAGCCGATTTTTATGTTGCGAAGCAGACACCAAGAGTTGCAATATATGTGAAAATTATAGTCAAAAACTTTGTGAATTTTTACAAATACGCCTTTGAAGTCAGCCAAGATGTCTTGCTCAACTCTTCTCTTTTGCTTATCTGTGACACATTTGAACTTATATGCTAGCTATATGATTTTAAAGAGCTAGTGTGATGATCCCGCAATGACACAATTTCTTTTTACTCATTTGACTGAACTTAGAGTAATTACTCCAAACGCCTACGTACCTCGGTGAAGAAGATCAAGTCATATCGTAGTTCAAGATGATGAGCGTAGACGACTTTTATGGTAGCCCATCCTCTTGATGCAAAAATGAACTTTAGGCCCAGATTGGTGTGCTCCATATGTTCCAGAGTGTGCCTCTTCCATTGTTTGTTGAGATTTTTCTTTGTTAAGACACCGCAAGAATAGTCCCTCAAAAGAACGACGAAATAGTATTCCATCGTGAAAGATGAATCGTGGTGCCCTTCTCTTAATATCTGCTCTTACTCGTTGATCCTCAGGCAGCCTTCCATGTTCAAGATACTCAATCAGTGGTTTCCTCCAATCTTCTTCTTTAACCAACCGAACAGATATATAATTGCTTTCATCGATTTGAAGATCAAGACAACTAGGAACAACCCATCGACAACATACACGTACCTTTGTTGTCTCATTTTATCCAAGTGCCATTGTTGCAGCCAAGTTAGCCAAAGCATCTGACATGTGGTTTTCTTCTCTTGGGACGTGATTTAAGAACACCGATCAAACCTTTCAAGTAAGAAAGTAGCATATTGGTGATATGACAAAAAATCTTCTTTCTTCACCTCGTAACTCCCCGAGAGTTGGTTGATGATCAATTGTGAGTCACCGTATACATCCAATTGAGGAATCTTCATAGTTGATGCCATTTCAAGGCCCACAATCAAAGCTTTGTATTCTGCAACATTGTTGGAACATGTTTCACCTAGAACAAAAGGAGAATGGTAAGATTAGTCGTTTTGGTGATATCAACAGCACTCCTGCCCCTGCTCCTCCTCGGCTTGCAGATCCATCAAAAAACATTGTCAGAATGGCAGCTCTTCAGTAAAAAATGTGTCTTCATCAGGGAACTTATCTGAAGTTTCCCATTTCCCCGGAAGAGGATGATCATCAAGGAAATTAGCAAATGCTTTCCCCATTCACAACTTTTTAAGGTGTATATATGATCTCATATTGATTAAACAATATAGACCATCTTGCTAGACGTCTTGAGAGAACTGACTGAGTCATTACGAACTTCACGGGATCAGCCCGAGAAATTAGCTTGACAGTGTAGGCTTCAAAATAATGCCTCAATTTCTTTATTGCATAAAGCAATGCTAAGCACATCTTCTCGATATGTGTATAATTCAACTCAAACCCTAACAAAGTTTGACTCAGATATTATAGTGATTGTTCCTTCTTAGCTTCATTCTCTTGGGAAAGAAGTGCCCCAAGTGATCGCTCTTGCGATGCAATGTATAGTAGCAATGGCTTCCCAGGAGTTGGTGCCCCTAATACAGGTGAATTCAACAAGTAGCTTTTGATGCTTTCAAAAGCATTTTGACATGATTGATCCAGTGTAAAGAAGCATCTTTCTTCATCAAATGATTGAAGGGTTGACATCGTCCAACAAGGTTAGAAATGAACCTACGGATGAATGCCAAATTTCCTTGTAGACTGGGGAGGTCTCTCAAGTTCTTTGGCCCAGGCATTTTTTGAATGGCATAAATCTTTGCAGGATCAACTTCAATTCCTCGGTGACGCACAATAAAGCCAAGAAACTTTCCAAATGTAACCCCAGATGCGCATTTGAGAGGATTCATCTTTAGGTCAAACTTCCTTAACCTTTCAAAAACAATTCGAAGGTCTTCAAGATGGTGTTCCCTTTGCTTCGTCTTTACCACTTAGTCATCGACGTAATATTCCACCCTCTTATGAAGTATGTCATCAAATATGTTTTGTATTGCACCTTGATAGGTGGCCCCAACATTCTTTAGACCAAAGGGCATCACTTTGTAATAATAAATCCCTTTCGGAGTTCAAAATGCAGTGTATTCTTCGTATCTTTGAGACATTCTAATTTGATTATATCCCGAATACCCATCCATAAATGACATAGCTTCATGTCCAGTTGCAACATCAACCATGAGCTCAATGATTGGCAGAGGGAAGTCATCTTTTGGACACGCCTTGTTCAAATCTCAAAAATCAACACAGACACGTATTTGACCATTCTTCTTAACAGGCACAATATTTGAGAACCACAAATGGTATTTCACTTCTCTAATAAATCCAGCTTCGATAATCTTGTTTACCTCCGCTTCAATTTGTGTGACCAACTCCGGACGAAACAGTCGTTGTGACTGCTTTATAGGACGTGTTTCCTTTTTGATCCCCAAATGATGAATAGCTATGCTGGGACTAAGGACTAGCATTTCTTTGTACGACCAAGCAAAAACATCCTTAAACTCAACCAATAACTTAAAGAATTTCCTCTCTTCTTCTGGTGTAAGAAGTGAGCTAACGAAGATTGGACGTGGATCTTCTATAATGCCTAGATTTAGTTCCTTGAGATCGTCTATGGTCGATTATACGCCATTTTCCAATTGTGGTGGAGCCTCTTGGACATCATCATTTGCATCATCAACGTCTGGACCTTCTTCCACTGTTATGTGATAGGATGATTGTGTCAAGTTTGAATCTTCCACCTCGTTTCTCATGAAGACTGTGATGGCTTTATCTTTCTCCTTCTTGGTTTCTCCATGTAATTGGTTGGTGACAATAACTGTGCTTCTTTTTTCCCTCAAAGAACCATCAGTGGTGATCGACAATACAATATTTCTCTTCATACGTGATGGGAAAACACTATGAATATCCTTGTCATCAATTATATTACCAGAATCTTGATTTTCATGCTCCAGCAATCTCCTTCCGGATAATGGCTTTTTTTTTGTTCCCAAGCGATGAAATACAGAGGTATTTGAGGTGGTGTCATATTCATCCACTTGTTTAGAGAATCCTCTCTCGCCTTTGCAGTCCAATCTTTCAAATGCAGAGACACGAGGTGTCAATCTCCCAATGCGTTCAAACACCGAAGTCCGTTGTGGTGTTTTACCCTCCTTAGCTTCCTCTGTCTTTTCTGTAGAGGTGTAGTGGGATGAAGTAACTTCTTTCCCTTTCTTAGACGAAATTCGAAGAGGCTCTGGCAAGCTGATTCCTAACCTAACCTTAGGAGTTGCGACATGATATCCTTGCTTTCTTAACTGCATTTGAGACTTTGTAAGCATGTGTATCTTTTCACCAGTGACTTCATCCCTGAGTTCTCCTAACTTCACTGGATTTGAGAAATCATAGACCGATTTTTCAAACAATGTGAAAACCTTTTGATCAAAGTTCGCTTCTATCTTACCAATTTGGATATTGCCTTTGCAGGGCTCCAAAGCGACACACGGGATTTGCGCGACAGGGATAGTCATTTTCTCCTTCAAATGGTGGAGGGTTATGTGACTAAGTTCATTCCTCGGTGGCTGGACTTGCTGAGTGCATTCCTCTAGCGGTGATTGTCCCTTTTTTTGACATTCACGTGGAATATATCAAAAAATTGGTTGCTCATCATCTATATTAGTCTGTATGTCTCCTTTAGATGGTGAAAGCTTGATGGAAACCTCTTTCGTCCTCTTCTTAGACATCTTGATAGCAGCCCATTGAACTTTACTATCTTCGAAATCAATTGAGTCGACTTATTTATGTTTTTCCATATTTGATCTTCCAAAATCTAAGTAGAGTTTTGCGTATGCAAAATATGACTCTAAATCAGCGAAAGGATTGATGCCTGCATCAATTTTGACGACTTCACCATCTTTCATGTACTTCATGCATTGATGCAAAGTAGATGACACCACTCAATTTTCATGAACCCAAGGACGTCCGAGCAACAAGTGTTATGATGTTTTGGCATCTATGACATTAACCAAAGTGTTTGATTTCACTTCGCCAATAAACAATCCTACACGAATCTTCTCGATGGATCGTTATCCTCCTTGATTGAAACCTTGAATCGTTAGGTTACTTTTGGAAAATTCATTAATAGAGATACCAAGCTTTTTCAGAACAACTTTTGGCATGGTATTGACTGTCGAACCACCATCGATTAGTATGCGATTGAGATGTTGTTCTCGAATGGAACCTACAACAAACAAGGGTCTATTATGTAGCTTAGACCCTAAAAACAAGTCATCATCTGTGAAGGATATTGTAGAACAACATGGGGCAACTTTTTCATCACTTTGATGTTCTTTTGTTATTGTTGGATTATGCTCACCTTCATTTCCCTTTGTTTCGTCTGTGCTGGAAATAACATGTTTGTACCAATTTGACTACCATAAAAGAATTTTTTAGGAAAGAATTCATCCAATGTAATGGGCCTTCGAACATTCTGCGATGAAGGACCATTGATCTTTCGAATAGTACAAGTCTTGACACTTTTTGATAGTTGTACTTTATCCACATCTCTCCTTGTCGCTCTTGTCTTAGAAAGTCGTGTCCTAAGAACTGCTTGATGTCTCCGTTTTACGAGTAACCAAAGTCCAACCATCAACTTCATTTTCCTTGTGGTTGTCTATCTCTAGTGAACCCTCAAGAGTTTTCCTTGGAACATCAACTTTAAGAGGCGATAAACTTCCAAATTGCAAAAAGGTGGCGTTTGGAATAAATGGTGACCTTGAGCACTTCTTTTAATTTGGTGCTACACTAGCATGATTTGCCTCCGTTGTTTCAACTTGGTCAATGATGATTTTTCCTTCACTTACCAACATCATGACTTTCTCCTTCAAGATAAAACATTTACTTGTCGAGTGGCCAAGGACGCAATGAAACTTGCAATATCTAGGATCACCAACCTTATTGATTTCTTCAGGCCTCTTAAACTCAGGAAGATCAATAACCTTCTTAGCCAGTAATTCCCCAAGAATCATAGGCACATCTGAATCTGGAAATGGGTAGACCTTTGCCTCTAACTCCCTCAAGGTTGAGCGTCGCCTCTTCTCCCTTGGATATTGACTTGTGGATTCTTCCTCATTTAGTTTACTCTTGGTGGTGACCTTTACATAAGTTGCTTTCATCGTCATAGATTCCTTAGTATTGATCTTTGAGGTCATACCTTTCTAGAACTCCTTCTTTTCCTTAATCAAATCAGCAAAAGGAGATGTCTTCTCATGACTTGCGATGCTCAACTCCATGTCATGCGCTCGTGTAGCAAGTTCTTCAAAAGTTCGCGGCTTGATTCCATGTAGTATGTATATAAGTCCCCAATGCATACCCTGAATGCACATTTCCACAACAGATATTTCTGAAAGACGATCTTTGCAGTCTAGGATCAACGATCTCCAACGATTGATGTAATCCACCATAGGCTTGTCTTTTCATTGCTTAGTGTCAGTCAAATCCATCATGCTTACGGTTCGACGAGTACTGTAGAAACGATTGAGAAATTCCTTATCAAGTTGTTCCCAACTATCAATGGACTCATGTTCCAGGTCAATATACCAGTCGAAGGCATTCCCTTTCAGCGAACGAACACATTGTCTTACCAAAAAGTCGCCATGTGTTCCAGCATTGCTACAAGTTTTATTAAAGTGGGCAATATGCTGCCTTGGGTTCCCTTTGCCATTAAAATGTTGTAGCTTTGCCGCTGTCATTAATAGACAATCAATTCGTCTGGTATATGGCTTGGAGTAACACAAGGAACTTTGTGGTGTTCTGCTATTTTGAGCCCTGATAGTGTTCGTTATCATGTCTTACAACTGTTGGACAGATAGTGCAGCAACTGAAGCAGATTGTTTCTCCTTTTGAAACTTGGACGTTGCTAGAGATTCCTCAACGTCCTTGTTTCGTTGATCAAAACCAATTTGACAAGTGGGAACGTGACTTGACTCTCCAGGCGTAAAGGCCTCCAACTTGTTTATAAGTTGAGCAATATGAAATTTTTTGTCATCAACGGATTTCTTCAAGGCCTCAATGTTTTGCTCCATCGTTGCAAACCTCTCGTCCATGTCAGTTGAGTCAGCCATCAAAGCATTGACATTCATTGAAGTTGGAGAATCCATTGAATCTTCCGAATCATCAAAGTTGGAGCCAATTTGAGAAGAATCTCCGAAGAATACAGGCGCAAGATTTCCCCTAGGTGTTGCACTTACGACCATCGTATGAGAGTTGTTGCTTTTCATCGCCTCCAAAGAAGTGAAGTATTCAGATCCATCTAGCCCACTCTTTATGAACTTACACCAAGTAATAGTGCCAATATGACTGAGACCAGCAGACATGACATCAGTAGAATCCTTGTTAGACAAATCACAACTCTTTCTGAATGTCATTGCAGTAGTAGCCTCTGTAGTTTCTGATTTGTAAGAGAAAGAGATGAAGAGCACAATTGGTCCCACTAGGCGTGCCAAATTTGTTCGCAACAAATTTTCGTATGCGTGGAAAATTAACTGGAAGCAAAATAAATAAAATAAAAATGTGATTTTATTAATGAATCGTTGTGAGTACAATTTCGTTGTTCTCTTGATTCTCTCTCCTAAGATTATCCACGGTTCGAGGGCCTTCAGTAGCGTATTTCTCGAATGTAGGATCATGTAGACCTCCTTGAGATGTTGTCAATCTCCGGGACGTCGAAAAGCGATTCGTTGTTGTAAGTCGATATCCGGGAAGAACTCCGTTGATCACTCCTTTGAAGAGCTATGTCGTTGATGTTGTAGCTTTCTCCAATTGCAGAATGCTTGTTGAAGTCTTTTTTTTTTATCCCTTTGAATGTCGTGCTCATCCCCTATTTATAGTTGTAGGGGGTTGATAATGTTGCATATGATTTGCCAAAGAATGTCATTTTGACACTTGGCGTGCTATAATTGGTTCTTGCACTTGACTGGGACTAACACCTCATTTGGACATGTGGCGTCACCTTGTTGGTTTCGGATGCCCAGTCACTATGACACATGACATGAGTTTGGGCTTTAAGGTGAAATGGACCTTGGACTTGAATTCAATAAAAATGGACTTATTAATTTGTAAAACCCAAATTAATCATTCAACCCAAATAAACATGGATTTTATCCAAATTTTGTATGAATTAAATCCAATAAAATTTGTGTGTCTACAGTAACCAAAAGCAATAGTAAAAATGATAGTAATTTTGTTATTTAATAGTAGGAAAATGTTCAAATCTTTAAACTTTGAAAAAAGACTTATTGCGTTCGTTAAAAGTTTAGTACAACTATAACATTTTCGTTTGAAAAAAAACTCATTCATATCATTATTTATTAACTGAAAAAAAATTAGTTATACATAATTATTTTTTATACGTGATTAATTATGATTTTAAATAGGAAAATCTAAAGAAAATGGCAAACTACCTTCTATACTAAAATAATATAGCTATATTATAATTTATTTATAATTAATGGATATATATAATGAATAAATAGCAAATTTAACTTAAAACGCCTATTTTTTTTTATATAATTTGACACGCCTAATTTCTTTTTTCCCCTCTTTTCACGCTTCTCTATTCCAATAGTCCAACTTTTTCGATTCTTCTTTCATTATCTCGAATCAATTCAATTACTTCTAAATCAACTTCACCTCTTTAAAGTATCCACAAAATCAGTATTTTTGCCCTTCAGATACTATTGAATACTTATAGTATACAATTATATTTTTAATACTTTCATTTGTATTTGAATAGTTTACATTTTTTAATACTTTTGTCACGACCCAAAACGAGCCGCGAGTGGCACCCACATTTATCCTCCCATGTGAGCGAACCAACTAATCTGAACCCCAATCATTTTTCAATATTCTAACCATAACGAACAAAATATAATGCGGAAGACTTAAAACTCACTAATATAACCAATAAATAACTTCTAAAATTTAATACTTATTATTCCCAAAATCTGGAAGTCATCACCACAAGAACATCTATCCTCAAATTACTAAATCTAAGAGTAGTTAAGAAACTAAAATAAGTAAACGAATGGTCCATGTCCGAACTTCAAGGACATCAAGACACGAAAGAGAAAATCCAGTCCGAGCTAGGAACAATAGCTCACCCTGAAATCTGATATGCTGAAGACTGGCTAGAGTTGCGGACGAGTCGAGGTTGATGGCACGTTTACTGCATTCCATAAATAACAAAGAAAAAGAATACAATTAGGGGTCAGTACAAGGAACACGTACTAAGTAGGTATCATCGGCCCACTCAAAATAGAAAGCAATATATATCAAATAATAATATAAAATCAACTACATACTCAACAGGTGACAACAACAAGTACCATAACCATTGGCCACAACACCCAGCACATCTACGAGGACTCAAGCCTCCACACCATACTCATTTGGGAAATGGTTCTTTAAATTTGAGTATGTTAACATAATTCAAGATTCATTCTCTTTATTCTCCTGGTGTCGGAACGTGACACTCCGATCCCCTACTAATACGTGTCGGAACGTGACACTCCGATCCCCTAATCCTACGTGTCGGTTCGTGACACCCGATCCCCTAATTACTACGTGTCGGTTCGTGACACCCGATCCTCTAATTCTACGTGTCGGTTCGTGACACCCGATCCCCTAATTCTACATGTCGGTTCGTGACACCCGATCCCCTAATCTCATTACTTTAGTTCATCAAACCTTCCTTTATGTCAAGGCATCATCATTAATAGAGATTTTAAGGTTTAAGGTTTCCACCGTATCATCATCATTATAATCCATCACCATTTACATAATCACAACATGCCACAACACAATTAAGCATATAGAAGACTTTACAATACCACCCAATACATATCAATCGTTATTTAGAGTTTACTATGAATAGCATAAACCATAATCTACCTCCACCGAAGAATCGTGATCAATTAAGCTACTTCTCAATGCCTTTGCTTTCCTCTTCGCTTCTCCATCTCTCGCTCGTTCGTTCCCCTCTCTCTGTTCTTTCTATTTTTCCTTATTCAAACTCCTCTTCTTTTACCCTAATTATCATATAATTAAGTATAAAAGATGATAAAAGTAACCCACTATTTATTACAAGGTTATCGCCTTTAACCCCCAAGTAATTAAATTATTAACATTATCCCATTAACTTTATAATTAAAATCATGAATAGTCCAAAACACCCCTTTTAAAACTTTAGCAGAAATCCGACCCAGGTGGAATTACGCACCCTGTGACGGTCCGTCATGACTGTGACGGTCCGTCCTGCAGGTCCGTCACAAAGTTCAGAGAGTTAATTTCTGTGGAAAGGTTTGTGACAGTCCGTCGTGTCTACGACGGTCCGTCCTGCAGTTCCGTCGCGAAGTTCAGAGAGTCGATCTCAGTATCCAATTTTCAGAATTGAAGTGTTTTGGAACGAAACCCCCTCGACGGTCCGTCATGCCCATGACGGTCCGTCATGCCCATGACGGTCCGTCGCGGTATCCGTCGACCCAGTCAGTTTTTTATCAAAAATAATTCTGCTGCTCGAAATGACTAAACAGGTTGTTACAATAGATACCAATTTACCCATCGTTCGTCCTCGAACGATCACAAGAAGGAAAACAAGAGCGAGAAAGAATACCTGAATCCTTAAAAAGGTGTGGGTATCTTTCTTGCATATCAGCGTCCTTCTCCCAAGTGGACTCTTCGACTGGCCGATTCTTCCATTGAACCTTGATGGATGCAATCTCCCTTGATCTCAACTTGCGGATTTCTCTATCTAGAATAGCAACCGGCTCTTCCTCATAAGACAAATTCTCATCAAGAAGGACTGAATCCCAACGAATAATGTAGTTTCCATCTCCATGATATCTTTTCAGCATAGACACATGAAATACCGGGTGCACTCCTGAGAGTCCTGGAGGTAATGCCAATTCATAAGCCACCTCCCCCACGCGCTTCAGCACTTCAAATGGACCAATATACCTCGGACTAAGCTTACCTCGCTTACCAAACCGCATCACCCCTTTCATGGGTGAAACCTTCAGCAAGACTCGTTCACCCTCCATGAAATCCAAGTCTCTAACCTTTCGATCTGCATATTCCTTCTGCCTTTTTTGCGCCGCTAAAAGCTTTTCTTGAATGAATTTCACTTTCTCTAATGATTCCCTTAGAAGATCAGTACCCCAGGGCCTCACCTCAAATGCATCAAACCAACCAATGGGAGACCTACATCTCCTCCCATATAGCGTCTCAAATGGGGCCATATCAATACTTGAGTGATAGCTATTATTGTAAGAAAACTCTGCTAAGGGTAAGAAGTTATCCCAATGACCACCAAATTCTATCACACATGCACGAAGCATATCCTCCAACACCTGAATCGTTCGCTCAGACTGTCCATCTGTCTGAGGGTGGAATGCAGTACTAAGATCCAACCTAGTACCTAATTCAGCATGCAATGTTCTCCAAAACTTAGAAGTAAATTGCGTACCTCTATCTGATATGATGGAAAGTGGAACTCCATGCAATCGAACAATTTTTGAGATGTAAAGTTTGGCTAACTTCTCTGCATTGTAAGTCACCTTGACCGGAATGAAGTGAGCAGACTTAGGGCCCGTTTGGATGGGCTTAATAAAAGCTTCTTTAAAAAAATACTTTTGAAAGTGCTGAAACTTATTTTTAAAATAAGCAGTTATGCGTTTGGATAAAAGTGCTGAAGTTGTTACGCCAAACGTGAAAAGGAAAAAATAGAAGAAAGAGATCTTAGGGTTATATGGGTAATTTGGAAATTGTATAAAAATATTAAGGGAAAAAACATAATAATTTGGTCAACTTAAAACAGCTTATAAGCTAAAAAAAAAAAGCACCCCTACCCCAGCTTTTAACTTTTGGCTTAAAATAAGTTTTTTTTAACTTAAAATAAGCTATTTTAAGTGTTGCCAAACAGTTAAATAAGTCAAAAACCAGCTTTTAAGTCAGTTTGACCAGCTTTTAAGCTGAGCCAAACAGGCTCTTAGTTAATCTGTCCACAATTACCCAAATAGAATCAAACTTACCCAATGTCTTTGGAAGACCAACCACGAAATTCATTGCGATTCTTTCCCACTTCCATTCAGGAATGGGCATTCTTTGAAGTGTTCCTCCGGGCCTCTGCTGTTCATACTTTACTTGTTGACAATTCGGGCATTGGGCAACAAAATCAGCAATGTCACGCTTCATCCTACTCCACCAGAAATGTTACCTTAGGTCACGATACATCTTGGTTGCACCAGGATGTATAGAATATCCTGAACTATGAGCCTCCGTAAGAATAGTGTGGATCATATCATCAACACGGGGCACACATACCCTTCCATTAATTCTCAAAATTCCCTCCTCATCCATTATTGCCTTTTTAGCCTCTCCTCGCAACACCATATCCCGAATTCGGTTCAGCTTCTCATCATCAAACTGTTTTCCCTTAATCTTGTCAAGAAAAGAAGATCTTGCCTCCACACAGGCCAAAAATCCTCCTTTCTCTAATTTTTCCAGCCTCATAAAGTCATTAGCCATAGTCTGAACCTCTCTAGCCAATGGGCGTCTAGAAACTTGTAAGTGGGCTAGACTCCCCATGCTCCCTGTTTTTCTACTTAAAGCATCTGCCACCACATTAGCTTTTCCTGGGTGATACAATATAGTAACATCATAGTCCTTCAGTAGTTCCATCCATCTCCTCTGTCTCAAATTCAAATCCTTCTGAGTAAAGACATATTGTAAGCTACGATGATCTGTATAGACTTCACACTTAACCCCATATAGATAATGTCTCCATTGCTTTAATGCAAACAACACTGCAGCCAACTCCAAATCATGGGTCGGATAGTTACATTCATGCACTTTTAATTGCCTCGAAGCATAAGCAATTACATTCTTTTCCTGCATTAGCACTGCACCCAAACCAGAATAAGATGCATCACAATAAACAATGAAATTCTTGCCTTCCACTGGCAAGGTAAGAATTGGTGCAGTAGTCAACAAGGTCTTGAGTTTTTGGAAGCTCTCTTCACATTCGTCCGACCATACAAATGGAACATTCTGCTTAGTCAAATTTGTCAGTTGGGAGGCAACAGAAGAAAATCCCTTGACAAATCGACGGTAGTAGCTAGCTAAACCGACAAAGCTCCTTACCTCTGTAATATTGGTAGGTCTTACCCAACTCTTCACCGCTTCAATCATAGAAGGATCCACCATCACCCCATCCTTAGAAACCACGTGCCCCAAGAAGGACACTGAATCTAGCCAAAATTCACACTTGGAAAATTTGGCATAAAGCCTTTTCTCCCTCAACAATTCCAATACAATTCTCAAATGCTCCTCATGTTCTTTCCTGCTCTTTGAGTATATTAGTATATCATCGATGAATACAATGACAAAGAGATCCAGATATGGCTTAAAAATCCTGTTCATCAGGCTCATGAACGCAGCAGGGGCATTCGTTAGTCCAAAAGATATTACTAAGAATTCATAATGCCCATACCTGGTTTGAAAAGCAGTCTTTGGCACATCTGCTGCCCGTATTTTCAATTGATGATAACCAGACCTCAAATCGATTTTTGAGAAGGTACAAGCACCTTGTAACTGATCGAACAAATCATCAATGCGAGGAAGATGATACTTGTTCTTAACAGTTACCTTATTTAGTTGTCTGTAGTCTATGCACATCCGAAAACTTCCATCCTTTTTCTTCACAAATAAAGCAGGAGCACCCCAAGGGAATGCACTTGGTCTAATAAAGCCTTTACCTAACAACTCCTGAAGTTGAGCCTTTAACTCCCTTAACTCTGCTGGAGCCATTCTATAAGGGGGTATTGAAATGGGGCGAGTACCCCGCTCCAGATCAATACAAAAATCAATATCCCTATCCGGTGGCATACCAGGAAGGTCTGCAGGAAACACATCCAGAAACTCACGGACTATCGAAACAGAGTCAATTGAAGGTACTTGGGAAGTATCATCCCTGAGATGTGCCAAGAAAGCTAAACAACTCTTACTAACCATTTTCTTAGCACGAAGAAAGGAGATGATACGAACTGGGGTGGAAGTATAGTTACCCTCCCACACTAGCGGATCTGTCCCAGTCTTGGCCAATGTTACAGTTTTAGCATTGCAATCTAAGATTGCAAAATTCGGAAAAAGCCAAGTCATACCCAGAATTACATCGAAATCAACCATCTCTAGAATAATCAAGTCTACATGAGTATTGTTCCCCACAAAAGTCACAAGACAAGACCTATACTCATTCTCAACTATCACAGACTCACCCACAGGAGTAGAGACACGAATGGGCATGTCAAGCAAATCACAATGTAAATCTAGACCAATAGCAAATGAGGAAGATACATATGAAAATGTGGATCCAGGATCAAATAATACAGAAGTCATGCAATCACAAACCAAAAGATTACCTGTGATAACAGCATCAGATGTCTCCGCTTCAGTCCTCCCAGGGAAATCATAACAATGGGCCCTATCACATGTCTGCCCGTTACCCCTACCATGTTGCGCTTCAGTAGCTCCAGTTTGCCCGCCACCCCGGTTGATTTGGTGACCTCCATTACCTTGGCCACCCCGTCCTCCAAAATAGCGGCCTCTTCCATGACCACCTCTACCTCTGACTATTGGGGGTCTGTAACTCTGTTTTGGACAATATCTCCTAATATGTCCAGTCTCTCCACATCCATAACACTCTCTGGGTTCAAGCATAGGTCTCTGTGAGAACGACGAAGTCTGGGGATAACCTCCAAACTCAGAGGAATGCTGACTGGTCTGTGATGGACCACCTGCTACAGCATGTAGTGAAGATTGAATAGGCCGGGCTGTGTAACCTCCCGAACTCTGCCCCCTGGAGTAAGAACCATTAAACTCACCTCCCTTACGGAACTTCTTAGATGTCGAGGCCATGGTGAAATCGTCTGGCTTCACCCCCTCCACCTCTATCACAAAATCAACCACTTCTTGAAAGGATTTTGCTGCAGCAGCTACCTGTAAGGTTGGAATCTGCAAGTCTGACCTCAATCCCTTCACAAAACGGCGAATCCGCTCTTGTGGACTGAAGCAAAGTTGGGTGGCATACCTGGATAGTGCACGAAACTTAGCCTCATAAGCAATAACCGACATCCTGCCTTGCTCTAGGCTCAGGAACTCATCTCTCCTCCTATCCCTAAAAGTCCGGGGTATATACTTCTCTATAAATAAACTAGAGAATGATGCCCAAGTCATAGGTGGTGCCTGTGCTGGTTGACACTCAACATACGATCGCCACCACATTTTGGCATTCCCTTGAAACTGATAGGTCACAAACTCAACGTAATCGTTCTACTATGTCCATCTTATGTAGTAGCTCATGACAATCAACCAGAAAATCATAAGCATCCTCAGATTCAGCACCCTTGAAGACTGGAGGTTTCAACTTCAAGAATTTAGTGAAAAGTTCATGTTGATCACTCGTCATTATAGGCCCTGTAGTCAATCGAGGAAACGTGCCTATTTCCAATGAGGCATCCATGCGGGGAGTCACAGCAGCTGCATGTTGTACTCCCGGAACCTGAGGTGCTGGTGCAGAAAACACTGGAGGTGTCTGGCCCTGATCAGATAACCCGCTAAATAATCAAGAACCTGGTTAATCATCTCTGGGGTGGGTTGGGGTGGTAATTCCTCATCTTGCACTTGCTCATTTTCCCCTTCCTCACCTTCTCTTACTACCTCATCAGTCGGTGGAGGAGTCACTGCCCTAGTACTAGTTGGACCAGGTGTTTGACATCTACCTCTAGAGGACGTCCTCCCGCGACCTCTACCACGGCCTCTTGCCACTGCTCCTCTTCGAGCTACAGCCCCAGTGGCTGGCTCAGACGCATCCTGTCTTGCCGGTGTTGGTGTTGGCACAGTTGTTGCTCTAGTTCTAACCATCTGCGAAATAGAGTGAGGATGTCAGATACCAATTTGTATCACCTAGATACCAATTGGATCCAAGTAATAGCACGAAAGAAAGAAAGAATGGAATTTTCCTAAAGTCCTATAGCCTCTCAAAGAAAAGTAAAGGCGTCCCCCTACCGTTCCTTAAGACTTTACTAGACTCGTTCTTGTGTGATGAGACCAACGAACCAAATGCTCTGATACCAAGTTTGTCACGACCCTAAACGAGTCGCGAGTGACATCCACATTTATCCTCCCATGTGAGCGAACCAACTAATCTGAACCCCAATCATTTACCAATATTCTAACCATAACGAACAAAATATAATGCGGAAGACTTAAAACTCATTAATATAACCAATAAATAACTTCTAATATTTAATACTTATTACACCCAAAATCTGGAAGTCATCACCACAAGAACATCTATCCTCAAATTACTAAATCTAAAAGTAGTTAAGAAACTAAAATAAGTAAACAAATGGTCCATGTCCGAACTTCAAGGACATCAAGACACGAAGGAGAGAATCCAGTCCGAGCTAGGAACAATAGCTCACCCTGAAATCTGATATGCTGAAGACTGGCTAGAGTTGCGGACGAGTCGAGGTTGATGGCACGTTTGCTGCATTCCATAAATAACAAAGAAAAAGAATACAAGTAGGGGTCAGTACAAGGAACACGTACTGAGTAGGTATCATCGGCCCACTCAAAATAGAAAGCAATATATATCAAATAATAATATAAAATCAACTACATACTCAACAGGTGACAACAACAAGTACCATAACCATTGGCCACAACACCCAGCACATCTACGAGGACTCAAGCCTCCACACCATACTCATTTGGGAAATGGTTCTTTAAATTTGAGTATATTAACATAATTCAAGATTCATTCTCTTTATTCTCCTGGTGTCGGAACGTGACACTCTGATCCCCTACTACTACGTGTCGGAACGTGACACTCCGATCCCCTAATCCTACGTGTCGGTTCGTGACACCCGATCCCCTAATTACTACGTGTCGGTTCGTGACACCCGATCCTCTAATTCTACGTGTCGGTTCGTGACACCCGATCCCCTAATTCTACATGTCGGTTCGTGACACCCGATCCCCTAATCTCATTACTTTAGTTCATCAAACCTTCCTTTATGTCAAGGCATCATCATTAATAGAGAGATTTTAAGGTTTAAGGTTTCCACCGTATCATCATCATTATAATCCATCACCATTTACATAATCACAACATGCCACAACACAATTAAGCATATAGAAGACTTTACAATACCACCCAATACATATCAATCGCTATTTAGAGTTTACTATGAATAGCATAAACCATAACCTATCTCCATCGAAGAATCGTGATCAATTAAGCTACTTCTCAATGCCTTTGCTTTCCTCTTCGCTTCTCCCTCTCTCGCTCGTTCGTTCCCCTCTCTCTGTTCTTTCTATTTTTCCTTATTCAAACTCCTCTTCTTTTACCCTAATTATCATATAATTAAGTATAAAAGATGATAAAAGTAACCCACTATTTATTACAAGGTTATCTCCTTTAACCCCCAAGTAATTAAATTATTAACATTAACCCACTAACTTTATAATTAAAATCATGAATAGTCCAAAACACCCCTTTTAAAACTTTAGCAGAAATCCGACCCAGGTGGAATTACGCACCCTGTGACGGTCCGTCATGACTGTAACGGTCCGTCCTGCAGTTCCGTCACAAAGTTCAGAGAGTTAATTTCTGTGGAAAGGTTTGTGACGGTCCGTCGTGTCTACGACGGTCCGTCCTGCAGTACCGTCGCGAAGTTCAGAAAGTCGATCTCAGTATCCAATTTTCAGAATTGAAGTGTTTTGGAACGAAACCCCCTCGACGGTCCATCGTGCCCATGACGGTCCGTCGCGGGATCCGTCGACCCAGTCAGTTTTTTATCAAAAAAATTCTGCTGCTCGAAACGACTAAACAGGTCGTTACAACTTTCTAGTGTATTTAGAGTTTTGTTGTCATTATGTTTTCTGAAAATGACTGTAGTAAGGTGTAGTCATATGAGTGTAGTGTAAGTTAAACAAATAAGTCTTTGCATTCGAATACTTGTACATTTTTAAGTACCTTCTAGTGTATTTAAAAGTACGTTGTCGTTCTGTTTTCAAATTATTACTTGCATCAATTTTGTTTTGTCTCAATGCATCTTTTATTTGAATGTGTTGTCTTGTATGTATGCATAGAATTAGATTACTAAGCACATATTAATGTAAAAAAATGCAGTTTCATATTTTATTTTTTGATTGAATATTTTTGTATAACATCCTTCAATGTCAACTTATCCATGTATATTTGATTCATCATTATCTCCTTTTGTGATCGGTTCGTAATTATTTAATAATTTTCACTATCAAAGGTTGATCGCCAAAAGTTGAAACAATTGGCAATGTATCATCGGCACCAATTAATTCTTTACTGTATTCAAGTTGCAACACATCACCTTCAAATGAAGTATCTCCAAAATCAGAATATACTATATAATTTAAAAAAAAATACTTACACACAAGGGATATACTCCAATTGACTGTTGATAATTTTCAATTAAACATATATACGCACACCCACTTACATATTTTCATAGGTATGTCGTTACCTTCGACTGTGTATTTAATTTTCATACACTTTTTTGTAAGATTGATGTTCAATTGTATTGGAATCAAATCAACTAAATCAAAATACGAATCATATTTCTTCAACACTATCCCGTCAATGCTATATTCACATAACAATTCTCTTCGCTCCATTTTCCGAAATGCCGAAATTAAAGTGTGATAGTAGCCATGAAATTATATTTTTTGTTGTAGGCATTAAATGAAAAAAAAAAACTGATCAGAAATCTTAAAAGGTATAAGTCAGTTACATTTTTTAAAGTGTCAAATTAGTGAATTTTAAGGGCTAAAAAATAGCATTGTTTGTTACAATAACTAATTGACCTCATTTAGTGGAAAATTATTTTGAATGTATTTTTGTATTAAAAATATGAACTATTTATGGAATTCAACCATTTTAACCCAAAATATAGCTATTTTTTTAAAAATATGATACTTATAGCTATATCAATCTAACAAACCTAAAACTATAGCTATTTTTTGTAAGTTATACTTTTAAATTAGTATCTCTACTTTTCCAGAATAATTAAAAGAATAAACAAATTATCTTTTGATTAGATTTCAAATTCAATTCAATTTGTAAATAACAGCATTCCAAAACGGCCTTGGTATTAAACATGATTAAATGATGTGTTACACCTTCTAAGAAATTTAATTAGGTACAGTTGGACATTTAATTTATTTTGGTACTGGTTTCGTTTTAAAATAAATATTTGATTTTTCTAATTTACTTATTTTAATTGTTTATCGTTATAAAGAAAATAACACACTTTTATCTGAAGTAATAATTTAATGTTAAAATATCTATTGATCTTTAATGAAATGATTTATAATCACATAAAATATATTTACTAATTTAACCTGATTAAATACTTTTAAGAAAAATATGATTCTTTTATAATGCAAAATTTATATATTAAATGAGAATGTTTAGAAAAATAAAATCATTTTTTTAAAAAAATAAGTAAAATATCACTTATTTTAAAATAAATGAAGGGAATATGGTGTACAACAAGATTTTTTTAAGCATTGTCACCGTTAAGGGACAAAAGGGCCAAAAAGAAAATCAATGATTTTTTTTTATTTTAGGACTGGTACGAAACTTATGAGTTCGAGGTTGGCATGGACCTTGTTGAAAATATAATCTTCTTATTGCATCAATGATCATTTGGATGATATTTTTGAATAGGTAATCTTTCCCCAGGATCAATCGACAATGAATTTAAATCAACTCCTTCACTTCGTCGATATCTTTTTGACTCATTAACTTGTTCTTCCAAGTAAGTTGAAGCTTGAGTCGTTAAAATTGACTTTAAACATTTGTAATTTTTTTAGAATAATACCTCTCCATTAAAAATTTAGACTAATATGATTTGATCTGCACAATTAGCAATTGAGGATCAAATAATAAAGGATTTGCGGACAATTTTAATTAATTTAATGAATTTTGAATTATTTCATTCTAACAAGTAGATAGTAAAAAATAAAACTATTATTATAAACAAATAAAAATTAAACTTTAAGCACATAATAAAAAAATAGAATAGCAAAAAAATACTAACCTGATATGGAGATTCGAGATGTGAATAACAATGATAGATGAACAAGCTAAGAACGCAAAGAAAATTGAACAAACTGACAAATCAAAAATATACTAATACAAAGATTTAAGGAGTCCATATTATTTTTATTTAACTAAAACTCTAATTGATATAGGAGATTTTGAATTTTATATTAATTTTAAAAATAAAATAAAACTGTTAGATTTTGAATAAATTTGGTGGGTGTGTAGGTCTTTAATGAAGATACATATTATTATAAGTTTAAAACAAAAAAATAATAATTTTAACAAAAGAAAAGATTAAATAAAATGTGAAACAAAAGATATAGAAGTACCCCCTGGGATTCGAACATGTGATGTCACCTCAAGAATGGAGCGTGTTTGCTATTTGAGCTAGCCGCATTATGTTGTAAGCAGTGTCCTTCAAATACTTTTAGCCTTTAGAGTGTGTCTGGTACGGAGGAAAATGTTTTTCATGGAAAATGTTTTCCTAGAAAATGTTTTCCCGGAAAAAAAGTAGATTTTAAACTTATTTTCTCATGTTTGGTTGGTGAGTAGAAAATATTTTCTGGAAATGATTTTTAGTTTTTAATTTATGAATTAAAAATGTTTTTGAGAGACATTTTTTATTTTTACTAGAGTAAAAAATAATTTATGACATTGAAAATATTTTTCAAAATCAAAATTATTATTTTTTGGGTGATGGTGGGGGGTGGGGTGGGGGCGGGGGCGGGGGCGGGGGAGGGGAGGGAATAGGAGTGAAAAAATAAAAATTTGAAGTTGATAGTATTTTTAAAAAACAAAATTAATTTTTTTGGGGATTGGGGTGGGCGGGGGCTGGTAGGGGGGGGGGGCTGGCCGGGAGGGGGGCGGGATAGGAGTTTAAGAATAAAAATTTGAAGTTGAAAATATTTTTAAAAAGCAAAATTAATTTTTTGGGGAGGGGTTGGGGTTGGGGGGGGGCTGGCCGGTGGGGGTAGGGTCAAGGATCAGGTGAAAAAATAAAATTTTGAAATTGAAAATATTTATTTAAATTGATGTTTTTCCAAAAAAAAAAAGTAATTTGAAATTGGAGGAAAGTTATGGAAAATGTTTTCCTTAATTTTTGAAGGGAAGTCATTTTCCTTAATTTTGAAGAAAATGAGTTGATTTGGAAAACATTTTCCGAAACTTTTGTCCTAACCAAACATGGGAAAATTAGAAAACATTTTCCAGAAAATGTCTTCCTTCATACCAAACACACTCTTAGTCTTTTTTTTATTTTTATTTTTATATATAGGTATATTTGTTAAAAAAAATTGACGAAGCCGTGTCACGTGACACCCTTGTATGTGCCTAGATCCGCTCCTGCTCGATTATCCTAATAACTGAAAATACTAGAAAAAATGTAGAAGGGATCCTCTGGAAAGTAATGAGGCTCATAACTGACTCTGAGTGCTCAACTGGATTAATGAGGCGTTGGATGTTGATCTTGATTACTTGTGTTTGCATGATAAAACGATGCATATCAGATGACATCAGTAAATTGAATGTATGAGTATATGAGGGAAAATCAAACATAACATAAGCTTGAAAATAATTTGAAAGGAACACTTACCTTAGCTCTACTCAGCTCATGAATACTCAACTCAAATGCAAAGTAAAACAACAATAAAGGTGCAGTTTATACAATATATTTAAAACAATAGATGACAACTCAATGTATTAAAGAAATACAATAACAACTCAAGTTACATATAAAGTAATATAATGCGGTGGGAGTTTCTCTAACCGACAATCGTCACTATTGTTGGGCTTTGTGGAGGCTTGTGAGCCGGCCCGACCCATTACTGAAACCCTAGGTTAACCATTTGGTTTTTCTATAAATATGATCCTTGTATTTGTAATTCTGCAGCAGCACAAGTGAAATAAAATCCTCCTGTTACAGTCGTGGAGTAGGGAAACCGAACCACGTTAAATTCTTGTGTGTCCCGTTTGTGTTCCGTTTCTCTTTTCTCTAGATTATTTGTGTGTGTTGTGTGTTTAATTCCCAACAATTGGTATCAGAGCGAGGTTTCAACAACATTGTAACACAAACTGTGAGAAATTGTCACCTAGGGTTCTTGTGTGAAGAACTGTGTGCAGGGAGGAGTAGCCGCCGTTACCGTGTGGGTAACCTCAAGCAGCAGCCGGCTAGGAGAACCGCGCAGGGTGCGAACAGCCGTCGTCCGTGTGTTGTCCGTCGCGCCGTTCCGTTGGCCGCCGCGTCGAGGAGCCTCAGATCCACCCGCGAGCGTCCAGATCGTGAGCATCGTCCAAATCGCCGCCCGCTGTCTGAAAACGCCGTTAAGGGAATTGCCGAAGGTGCGGTTTTTTTGTGGTGCAATATTTCTGACGAAATTACCAAGATCTGAAATTAGTTGTACCGAGTATCTCATTTAGTCCTTTGAGATGGCAGAAGATGGGAAGTTCCGAATTGAGAAGTTCGATGGTACAGATTTCAGTTGGTGGAAGATGCAGATTGAAGATTTGCTGGTTCAGAAAGATTTGGACGTAGTGTTGGGTGACAAGCAAGGAAAATTGTCTGATGCAGAGTGGGCAGTTTGGATCGGAAAGCTATGTCAGTTATCCGACTCTCGTTGACCAAGAATGTTGCGTTCAACATTCTTAAGGAGAAGACAGCGAAAGGCATCTTGGAAGCCTTGTCTAACATGTACGAGAAGCCATCTGCAGCAAACAAAATTTTTCTGATTAGAGAGTTGGTGAACACAAAGATGAAGGAAGGCAGTTCAGTTACCGAGCACATCAACTCATTGAATTCGATCTTAGCCAGACTTTTGTCAGTTGGCATTAAGTTCGATGATGAAGTTCAAGCTTTACTACTGTTATCATCATTGCCTGACAGTTGGTCCGGAACGGTTACAGCAGTTGCCAGTTCAGTGGGACCTAATGGATTCACCTTTGAGAAGATTCGTGATCTCGTTCTTGGCGAGGATGTCAGAAGAAGGAGTTCTGGAGAATCATCAGGTGATATGCTAAACGTCGTCAGAGGCAGAGGAAATAACAGAGGTAGTGGGAGCAGGAACCGAAGAAGGAGTCAGTCGAAGGCTCGGGATGGCTCAGGTGTAACATGTTGGAACTGCAAGGAGGTGGGGCATTTCAGGAATCAATGCCAGAAAGACAAACAAGTCAACATTGCAGAAGACAGCGCCAACGAGGATTTGTTTATCTGTTGCGCGGAGAGCAATGTGGATTCCTGGGTCATGGATTCTGGTGCTTCTTTTCACGCTACCCACAGCAGTGAAGCATTGCAGAATCTGGTTATTGGAGACTTTGGAAAGGTAAGGCTTGCAGACGATAGAGCTCTTGATGTTACGGGCATGGGTGACATGGTGCTGAAGACGCCAGTCGGTTTCTGGAACTTGAAGGATGTCAGAGTTGTTCCAAGCTTGACGAAAAGTTTGATTTCTGTTAGGCAGTTGGATGAACAGGGACATCATGTGAAGTTCGGAAATGGGCAGTGGAAGGTCGTGAGGGGCAATCTTGTCATGGCTCGTGGAACAAAAAGAGGATCGTTGTATATTGTCGGATTACCGTCTGAGGGAGTGACCGTCCCAGTTCAGAAGAAAAACAAAGTCCGGTTCACAGAATCTTGTGGGCAGAAGAAGGTTGTCTTTGCAAGAAAGAAACCCAGAGCCACAGGTTAGATTCAGGATGAACGAGCAAGGAAAGGTTCAGGAAGACCAGTCAGAGGCGTTTGTGGCAGTGGGAGCACCGGCCGTGCTTCAGCCAAGGCTCCTAGAAGACAGTGGGTCAAGAGAACCAGTATTCCAGCTGTTGATACGTCTCCAGAAAATTTCTTGCTGAGTATGGAGAGTGTTTGTTCTCAGGGAGTTCTAGGATCCGGCAGTTCGTGTCTCAAGTGGGAGCCGGTAGGGACCGAGGACGAGTCAAGGGCAGTTTCAGCCGTGACTGATGTGTTGAAGCTTCGGGGAGCTTCAACGGGCCTTTCAGTTGACTGATGAGAAGGCCGCTGTAGCAGGAGAGAGTTGAAAAAGATTACTAGACATACAAGTGTTCTAAGTGGATGACAGTTGAAATTCTTCAAGCCTCCAAGTGGGAGATTGTTGGGCTTTGTGGAGGCTTGTGAGCCGGCCCGACCCATTACTGAAACCCTAGGTTAAACATTTGGTTTTTCTATAAATATGATCCTTGTATTTGTAATTCTGCAGCAGCACAAGTGAAATAAAATCCTCCTGTTACAGTCGTGGAGTAGGGAAACCGAACCACGTTAAATTCTTGTGTGTCCCGTTTGTGTTCCGTTTCTCTTTTCTCTAGATTATTTGTGTGTGTTGTGTGTTTAATTCCCAACAATTTGAAAGGAACACTTACCTTAGCTCTACTCAGCTCATGAATACTCAACTCAAATGCAAAGTAAAACAACAATAAAGGTGCAGTTTATACAATATATTTAAAACAATAGATGACAACTCAATGTATTAAAGAAATACAATAACAACTCAAGTTACATATAAAGTAATATAATGCGGTGGGAGTTTCTCTAACCGACAATCGTCACTATGAACCTAAGTGATGATACAACGTCTCCCCACTCTGCTAAAACTATCCTATACCTTGTTGTGATATAGAACACCTCAACTGAGTGGATCCACTAGTCAATGCTAAAAAGCACTAATTAATGAATCATCTATAAAGTATGATCCTTTCTACCTATGATGACTACAAGGTTTATGGAGACTTGAATTATTATAAACTCATCCCCATATCGGTGCTTAATACTACTCCCAAAGATATACTCAGCTCATATGTTTTAAAAACAAAACTCTTTCTGTGATTTGAGACAATTACTAAAATACTAGCTTAAAGGATCTCTTGAAAATCGATGTTTCCTCTCTTATTTAAAATGTGAAAACATTTGGACTCTCGAAAATACTTAATTCTCGTATAATCTTTTGAAGAAATAAACTTTACTCTTACTCTTTACTCAACTCAAAACTCAAGCTTTAACAAAGTAAAAATGTTTAGTGAAAGACTTTTGAAAAACTTTATGATTTTCTTGACTTGACTCTTAACTTTTCTTGAATTTATTATGGATTCAAGGTTCATGATCTCATATTTATGAATGATTTCATGTTGTTTAGACGTACCTTAGAGTGTAGAAATTGACTACAAAATATAGGTACGTTCCTAAGGAACTCGTACAAAAAGAAGTGGAAAAAGGTGAAAGACTTAGCGTCCCTAGCACTCTGAGAGGCATGGAGCGCTAGAGGGTAAATTTCAAAGTATGGGTAGGGGCACTTTGTCTGACGCGACGCCCCAGAGCCCAAACTTCAGAATCCCTTTTGGGGCGCTTTGAGAGGCGCAGCGTCCAAGCCCCCTCTCCAGAAAATCCCAATTTTCTCCTTTATTTTTCAACTTTAAACCCACTAATTTCACTTGGTTCTTTCCCCCAAGAACTTAGAATTGATTATATCCCCAGTATTTATAAGATTCTACTCAAATCACACCTAATCTCCTAAATTAAACTCAAGAAACTTCAACAAGAACTTAAACGAATTTCATCAAGAAGCCATAATCTTTTTCTTTCAAAATAACACAATTATGCTGAATTGAATCATGATTGGTGCATGGATGAACTAACTCAACGCTATGTAATCTCACATACCTCGTAGGATTGAATCCTTGGCGAAATCCACAATCAAAATAGCATGATCTCGACGAATCTTGAACTTTTCTTCTTCTTTCTCTTCTTCTCTCTTTTCTCCGAGCCCTAACGTTTCAATTATTTAAACTGATCTAATTCATCTTAGATCCAATTAAACTTCTAAAAACAAATTAAAATAATTTGGGTATGGAAAAGACCAAACTACTCTTCCACAATCCGAATTAGACTTTCCTTACTTAAATAGCCAATTTCAAATGAGCATATCTCTCATACGAACTCGAAATTACGCAAACTCGATTGTTTTAGAAAGATAATTCCAAGATATTTTCTAAACATACCGAGTTAGGAGTTATGATTGTTTAAAGTTAATCAAAAACTCAAACTTTACATAACTTAACAATTTTCTCAGAGTTTTCTATCTTTCCCAAAATTCTTTCTAATTTTAGATCTTTCTAATTTTTTTGATTCGCGAGATATTACAATTAATTTGATATATATTATATGTTGATTTTTTAAAAAAAATGATGGTGGAGAAAAAAAGTTGGAAGGATAACTAAATATTTCTCTCAATGATTTTATTAAATTGATTTTACTGAGCATAGAAGGTTTTAAAACTCTAATTTGAAAACAAAAAAATCTCCGGGATAAAATTTGAAAATCTAAATTATCTCAACTAAATTCAAATTTAAATTTAATCAAAGGCTCGTCATACAACTTAAACTAGTCATTATTCAAAAGTAATTATCAACAATATTAGTCAAACTAAGCTTTATTAACTTCTCAAATTTCATGGAAAATGTCTTATGACGCTATTATAAAAATAATTTTTAACGATAACAAATAAAGTGCTAAAGATTTTACTGACATTAGCTAACCGTCATTGAAACTAATGTTGCTAAAGGTTTTAGGGTCATATATAAAGAATATTAATTACCACTTAAAATATATATATTTAGCGGCAGTTAAACTATTATCGTTACCAAAATTTTTGATGCAGTGTGATGTATATGGACTTTTATTGACATGGGGTTATCATTGTTGTCTTCTTTTTTTTCCCCTCTTTCTTTGTTGGTAAGATAATATTTTGTGTTTTATGTGATTGATATCCCTTTTAATAATGGTGATACATATTAATAAAATAAATTCTTGAACATGTGGAAAACACCAGTGAAGAAGATCTTGTTGTTGAAATAGTTGTGAGCTAAATATTTATTTACCTTTTGTAGGCCTCAATACTGTCCTCTAAAGAATATATTTCTTTTGTGATGTGGTCAAACACTACTGAAAAGAAAAAGTCAACTCTTTGCCTTTAAGTTTTCTTTCTTTTTCTTATTTCTCCCTTAATGTTCGAGGTATTCCGTTAGAGTTCTGATTAAATTCAAATAACGTATTATAGGATTCATTTGGAAGAGACATTCTTAATAGAATTTTTTTATATTCAATACTTAAATTTGATACCTATAATTAAAAGTAAAATAATTATAATACTGTGAGTTGAATTGAAAAAATAATTATAAAACGGTCATATCAACGATAATATTTCACGAACCCTACCACAACTCGATCACGAAAATAGGCATCTCCCACGCCCTTATGGCAGACACCTTTTTCACTTTTTGTGTTGTCAAATGCTTTACTTATTTTTGTCTATTGATAATTGTAAAGAGATATAGGAAATAAGCAAAATAAAATGACGATAAAAAGGCCAACTAATCATCTTAATTATTTTTAAGAAAAATCATGGCTTCCCTTGATGTAAACTCAAGCTTTTTCCATGCAATTTCATATTGCTCAAATTATGAGATGAAATTAGTGTTTCAATATGCAATTTCATATTGATTAGTTTTATTTTTTTCAAATATCATGATTTGAGAATTTTTTAAATATAATAATTAACCTACATGTTTATATTTTATAAATATAAATTTCATATTTATATCTACTAATTATTTATTTCACATGTAAATAAGATTTATAATTCATATCATTATTTTTTATACCATTAATATCTCATATAATGATCATTCTTACAAACGTAAGATTTATTATTACTTTAAATCAATTTTTACTTTACCATTTATATTCACAAATTCATTTATTATTATTTTTATCAAATATATTTACCAACGATTGATCAATAAATTGCTCAAAGTAACAATCTTGGTTCGTCTTCTCATTCGTATGAACGAGAAATTCAAGTTCAACGTGAAAAGATTGTTCATACTATGTAAGAGGATTATATTAAAGATTAGCATACCACAACTTAATTATGTTTAATTTTTATATTTTCATTCAATTAAAGCTCGATTAATAAATATTGTAATTTTTTTATAAAAATAAAAATAAAAAATTGTAATAGTGTATTATGTGATTTTATAAACTCGTGTTTATTTGGTAAGATTGTATAAAGAATTGAAACAATTTTAATTGTTTTACGACTTATGTATTTATGTTTATGAGAAAATATACAACCTAAAAAGTTCAAATCATATGTCCAAATAAAACTTCCACTTCAAATCATGATTTTATATCACATGAACAAACAAAAGTAAACTTCTCAATCCATCAAATTTATGTGAAAATTAAACTTTCAGCTTCCTCCGAGAATTTTCATCTCTTTTTTTTTTTCAAACTATCATCCTGATTTTTTTTACCAAAAAGATTTAGTTTTCATCTCTATAATGAATAGGGATCGATATTAAGTGGGGAAAAAAAAAGAAGATATAATATTGTATATGAAATTTAAATATTTGTTGTAAGAAAAATAATATCATAGTTTTGTATATTTATTGTATACGGATGTATAAGGGATTTGATTTGCAGCTTCAAAAATTAAGAATAATTTTGGGCAAAAGTACCTTACAATGATCAATATATAATACGTACTGAGCAGCAACATTACATTGAATAGTGCAAAAATCAACTCAAATTTCTAAAAAAAAATTGTCACATACCTTTGATGGACTTAATTAATACAATTACTTCCCAAGTGAAATTAAGTCTATTTCTCAATTTCATTTGCTGGTTCCCCTCCCCACATTTTAATCCTTGCTGCTGCAATATAAGCCTGCAATTTTCATATTTTGTGTTACAAAACTTTTTGATAAATAGTAAAGAAGCCCAATAAATATCAATGTCTAGTATGTCTTGTAAAATTTTCATGGGGTATCTAAATTTTAATTTTTTTAATTTTTTTGCATGTTTAACACCTATCGACCAACTTCAAACATTTGATGTCAAAGAAACTATCTGAAGTTTCATATGGTCGGAGTTATGATATTTCTGACATAAATAATTGAACTTCAGTCATACATGATAAACTGACTGAACTTTTTTCACGTTATCACTTATGTACATTCTATTATAACAAGTAATTACTTACCTCTTTGTTCCAATTGGTTTTGTAAACTATCCAAAAGAGTACAAATGTCTGAATTACAGTTCCACTAACCATTCCATACCAAATTCCCTAACATCACAAACAAAATATGTAAGTACTTAATTAATAGGTTAAATATTATAAAAAGTTCTACTCTTAAAACAAAATTGAAATGTTAACACTTACTTGGACACCCATGTTGAATTTATAGCCAAGAATTAAACCCAATGGAATACCAAACAAATAGTAACAAGCAATATTGACATAAGCAACCAAAGCTTGCCATCCAGCTCCAATAGCAACACCAGATAGAGCTGGTTGAATATTGTTAACCACGATGCAAAATGCTAGTAATGGTGTCAATTCATAAACAAGACGCTTAACTGATTCACTCTCCGCGAATAAACTAGGGTATTGACTTCGAAAGACCAGTAGAAACACTGATAAGAGAAGCCCAATCAAGAATGAAGAGAACACAACCACCAGCACTGAAAATTTAGCCGTTCTTGGATGAGCTGCCCCGAGTTCATTTGACACTCTAACACTGAAACATATTTTATCTCGTCATGTTAGATGTATGCATGTATAAGACACGTATTCTGGGGTCGTTTGGTAGCTGGCTAGAGTTATGCAGATATTAGTTATGTGAGTTTCTAAACTGTTAATCAAACGTCAAATAAGTTATACATAAATTAATATATGAATAACTTATTTCTTATCCAGCTACCAGACGACTCTGGTACATAATTAATGTAGTCATATTTTGGGATTTGTAACAAACCTTATAGCTGCATTGCATCCAATAGCTGCCATAACTGCCCATCCTAGTATGTTCATGCTGCAATTCCACAATTTCTTTAGACAAACATGAACTACAAATGTGCATATTTAAGGGTCTAGAGCCTTGGTAAATACTTTTTTTTTACCTATATCCTAAAATTTGCATCATGTTAATTAATTCAACTTTAGAAGTAAAAAATAAAAATGGATCACTGCATCAAAATGACCATTAGCGGCAATTAATTCTTAATTGTCGCTAAATATATATTTTTAGCGACAATTTAATTAACACTATTCGTATATATTTCTAAAGCATTTAGCGACACTAATTCTAATGACATTTAACTAATGACGATAATAACTTTAATAGTCTTTATTAATGTCAATATTTATTATCACAATAAATTATTTGTTGTAACGTACTATAACCTTACTAATCCTAAATTACTTATTTATTACTTCTTTCTATTTGATTATAATATAATATTTCTTTGTTTTGCGCATGACTAATGTTCAGTACTAGAAACAAAGGTTTTTCCATTACAAATAAATGATAAAATCTTTTAAACTTAACCAGTTTATTAGAAAATACATGATAAAAAATTAAATTTTTTTAATTGAAATAGTGAAAACTTCAGTCTTTCCATACATAATTAAATAATAGGTGGAAAATATTGACTTTTTAATAGTAGGTACGTAAAAATAGAAACAAACAACTAATTATATTAATTTTCTAAAATGATCAAATACCATACTTTTTAACAAGGATAACAAGAATTTAGAAACGTCCAATACAACTAATTAATGCAACTACTTGTCCAATAACCTTTGCATATTAACATTTTAAATTTAAATTTCATGTGAATGGTTGGTGTATATATGTATACAAGTTATAAAATTAGGTATATTAAATTAATTTTCCGTTGCCGTATCAAAGTTTTGTTTTTGCCTTTTTAACACTAGTTAGCAGTAAATGACAGACTCTGCTGAAAGTGATAATTTATTATATTGGATTAAATAATTCAAAAAGGGTAGGGTATACTATTAGTAATTATTAGATTGTTGATCTCTAAATTACTTTTCACCTACTCCAAATGTTAAAGGGACAAAATGTCGGACTGTCAAACAATAATTTATTGTCTAATCTAGCTATCCACTATATATAATAGAATAAGTTTTTAAATTTATTGTGAATTATTAGTTTAATTTTAAAATTTTATATATATATATATATATATATATATATGTGTGTGTGTGTGTGTGTTATTTGATTTAGTTTATATTTATATTTTTAATTTTGAATTTGTATAAGTAGATATGTAAATTTGAATTATAAAATTGAACAAATAGACACATGTTTCCTATATGACATAATTCACATAGAACACCATCCCAAGATATAAAATTGTCATGTAGAATACAATATAATGTCAATGTGTCTATTTGTTCAATTTTACACAAATTTAAATGTCTACTTATACGCGCACAAAGTCAAAAGTCATAGTTGTCAGTTGAAACCAAGTTAAGAATCATATTTATGTATTATGACTAAATTTATTGACAGCTTTGGAAAAAAGCATTCTACCTTATTGTCTGAAATTAAATACACCTCTAATCTTTTTACATGGCTGAAATAAAATTGAATAGATCACTTGTTATGTCATGTAGTTTTTAAGAATATATTTAATCTCAATTAGTTAAGTAAGAAATATTTTTTAAAATTATCAATAATTCAAAAATAAAATTAACAATTCACGTCAAATTCAAGAACATTTTGAGTACTTTTAGTAACAAATACTAGCAATAATGGTAATGAATAAATAAATATTACTACTCCATAAAGGGCTCAACTTGTAGACAAAAGTAAATAATGGTAATGAATAAATAAATATTATAAAGTAATTGTGTGCACTCACCAAATGGACAAGGCATCAACAGCAACTTCTGCATTCTTCAAATAACCAGCAAACAGGACTAATGCCATGAAGTACCAAGTCTCCAAGCTACATTTATAAATATTAATTATATTTTAACTTTTCCTTTGGTTTTTCATTCTGTGTCTAGTATTTAAATTGAAATCCGATTTAGTTTAGATTTGTACTGAAAAGTCTCACATTCAGTGGTAAAATATTTCATAATAAAGGTGACATTATATTCAAAAAGAAAAAATTCACATTTAGTAATAAAACACTTCATAACAAAAGCGACACCATACTAAGAAGACTAAAACTTGAAACTTTGGTTAAAAATTAAGGAGTATGGTATTTATTACTCTAATTGTGACATCAACAAAACAATAATAATTACACTTGTCAAAAATAATAGTTGACAACTTAGACCAAAGGTCTCAAAGGTACTGGTAATGATATTATCTTATCTTATCTTTTTTTTTTAAAAAAAAAAAGGAAATTTATTGTAGATTGATTTCTTGCATAATTGCTCTTGTCATTCTCAAAGATTATAAAAATTATAAAAAAAGAAAAGAAAAGATTCCCAATATATAACAAATTTAGACTCTAATAAAAATATGTGTCTTGGTCTTATATGCCTATTAACTATGTATTTGGTTGGTAGCCTTTTATTTGATAAGTGTATTTTTTTTTAAAAAAATTGGTTTTATAAGTTTAAGGTGGAATATTAAGTATACGCTCTATTTATTGGGATTATACTGAATATATCGTAAGACAAAGAAAACGAAATGTTAGATTAATTTACTAACCATAGCATGACAGCAGAGGCAAGAGATAACCTAACAAAACCCCATAGATTAACAAAAGCCTTCCATGTAAAACCTGACCATGCTTGTCCACAAGTACCACTAAATATATATAACATTTGTGCCACCACTATGAACCACCATGATGAGTTGAGCACCACCGCGGCACCGACAAGTCCCCACCCCAACTTCAACATAAACAACCAGCTAAAAAATGTATGAAAAACCAAAGCTATTGCTGCAATCCAAGCCATCACCATCATCTTGCTTTGTGACTAAAGATCACAAAAATATCAAATGTTTAGCACATTATGTATGTTATATACGTATTATTAAATTTAAATTGTGTATTCGTCTCTGTTACCTGTAAGAATTTGGCTATTGGAAAATTCATAGCATATGCAAATAATTGAGGAATCATATATAAAGCCATTTTCCCTGCTTCTCTTGATATATCCTCTGTTTGTCCAATTAATCTCAAAAATTGGGCAGCAAAAATATAAAGTAACATTAAAATTACTGCTGTTGAATTGAGAATAACCCATGATCTTTGCATGTATACACCTAACATGTCAATTTGTCCTGCTCCATATGCTTGTCCACATAGTGTTTCTAGTGCACTTCCCATACCCAACTATCCATACAATCAAAAAAAAAAATGAATCGACTTCAGGCTGTAATTCAATCTTAAAAGTTAATTCATGACTGGTAAATATCTCTAAAGATGGGAAATAACTCTTCCACAAATTAATCTAGGGCTTAACAAACACCTTATACACCGAGGATTAAATATCTAATACATGATGACAAGGGATTTTAATAACTTTGATTTACATATTATATATATCTTAAAAATTTATTAAATATATACGAATTATTAATATAAAATAAATATACAAAAACATTTGCAACATGATATGAGGCGCCTAACATGATATAACTATGTGAGGTCCATGAAATTTATAGTCAAATATTTGTCTTTCAAATAAGTTCAAAGGCACTGTGACATATAATACAAAAATAAGGTCTTAAAATAATAATACAATTTTGTTTTTTGTATTTTTATTTAGAAAACTACAAAGTGTAGTTATCTATTACAACAAGATATTCAAAGCAATAGATGAATAGAAATGTCAAAAAAAAAAAAAACTATGAAAGAGGAAAAAAGGAATTCCTCAAGAATAAGAACATTAATATCATATTTCTATATATTATAGTAATAAATCAAAAAAATTATGTATTCTTAATCCATCTCGAAAATCATCGAAAAAATATCAAAATAAAAGTTCAAAAATTTATAAATTTTAAATCGTGACTTTTTCGATATTAGGAGAGGCCTTAACATGATAAATGATTAAATTCTATGAGGTGAGGTCTAGAGTGAAATGAAATTAATAATCATTCTCTTTCCTCTCAATTCTCAACTAACTTTCTTTTATCAACAACTAATATTTAAAAATTATTCCAATAACTATTAGATGTAACAATGACCACACACATCAAATCAATCACAATGAAAAACAGATTCTCACTGAATAACTTGTAAGAAAATATATACTTTATTTTAATTTCTTTTTCTCATCGATTTGAATAGCTACTGAACATTTTTCAACGAGAATTACGTACCATAACACCAAAAGAGAAACCAGCAATGACAGAATTTTCCACAGAAACAGCAGCAAGTTGAAGAGTACCAAGATGACCAGCAAATGTTTGAGTAACAGCCCCAAGAGAGTACTGACAAATTGAAGTGAAAATAGCTGGACCAGCAAGATACCATAATTTTTTAGATTCAACACTAAACTCTCTAAAAAAATCTTGAATTCCAATGATAGGTGGAATATCATCAACATCAGCAACAAATGAAGAACCAAAAGAATTTCTTATGAGACTATTATTAGTATTATTAAGATCAGATGTACTAATTTCTGTTTGTGAAAGAAGAGGTTCATTTTGCTTGGAGTTGTGGTCTTCCATTGAAAGGATAAAATAAAACAAAATCATTTGATGTATGGTTATATATATATATATGGAGATATACACCTAATTCTATGAATTTTCTTTAACTTATATGACACTATATTATTTTTTTTGTATTATTTGTTTCCTATCTTACATTTTTATCATATTTTAAAATGATTTTGTTTTATATTTAAAACAGCGTTATTGGATCTGATGTTGCTATACGCTTTAACAATAATGATAAAGAGTATTAATCACCGCTAAAAATAAAGTATTGTTATCAAATATCGTTTTTAAATATCAATTCCAAAGTAATGGTTGTTTATAGGGGTGTTACAAATAAACTCATATATAAGTAATCTGTCTAATTCGTCTAATTTTATGGGTTGGATTCAAGATAATTAAAATCAAGTCCAATAACAACTCATTCAAGCCTATCTAACTTTAACTGAGTTCAATTTATCTTCAATTTCAATCCGTTTAATACTCTTTTTCTATGTTGATATAATGTATATTCCTATATCGAAGGTATAAATTACTGACTATTTTATATTTACTATGATTTATTTATTCATTTTGTAACTTCTTTTTTTCTTGAGTTGAAATTTAAATTATGGTTATTAAAGTTAAATAACAATATGTTAAAATTATTAAGATTAAGTTAATAATATCTCTAATTTTAACTCAACCAATTTATTTCACACGCCTTATTATTTATGCTTTAGGTAATTAAAACAAATTGTGTGAACTATTTATTTTTTATATACTCACATTATTTATATATCACATGAATAAGGACGAAGTGAGTATTAATAATATACAATATCATGTGGATGACATGATCAAATTTTCAACTCAAGATGGGTCTGAATCGTCTGATTGATATTGTTGGCGGATACTTTTTATATAATTAATATACTAAGATTATCAAACAAATTATAAAAAAATTGTCTCACCTTTCATTCCCCCAACTTTCTTTTTTAATAACAGCATGTAAGCAAGGGAAAACTTTTCTTAATCATGAACTTCCAATTGTCATAATATGTAATAATTAAATTACTTCTAAAATATGTAATAACTAAATTACAACAACAACAAAATCTATTCACACAATAAACGTGAAAGAATTAGAACAATTCTTATTGAGTGAAAAAACTAACTAGATTACATTTACACTAGTATTTATATTCAGCTGAAAAAGTAACTAACTAACTACTTTATATTGCTAACAACTTTCTAACTAACTAACTAATTTACAAATCAACTATTAGTAAACAATTAGCTAAAGTTTAATTAACTAACTAAACAATCTAACAGTAAAATTAACCAACTCCAATACTCCTCCTCAAGCTGGATGTATTGAACAAGTTCAAGAATCCTAGCTTGCTGATTAAGATATCATGTTGAATCCTGCCTAGAGCCTTGGTCAGTACATCTGCTTGTTGATCTTTTGTATGTATGTATGTAGGTCTGATTAGTCCTTGCTGCACCTTTTCTCTAATGAAGTGGCAATCTATCTCAATATGTTTAGTCCGTTCGTGAAATACAGGATTAGCAGCAATCTGTATGGCTGCCTTGCTATCACAAAAAAATGGTAGCTGGTCCTGTCAGTTTTACTTCCAATTCATGAAACAAATTGTTTACCCAAACGATCTCAGCAGTCAAGGTAGCCAAACTTCTATATTCAGCTTCAGCAGAACTTCTAGACACTGTGTTTTGCTTTTTTGACTTCCAAGATATTAAAGAATCACCAAACTTCAATACAAAACCAGTCACATACCTTCTAGTATTTGGACATGCAGCCCAATCTGCATCACAGAATCCTGTAAGTTGAGGTTTTGTATTTGAACTCATCAACAACCCTTTTCCTGGTTCAACTTTGATGTATCTAATCACCCTCAGTGTTGCCTCCCAATGTGACCTTTTTAGCTTCTGCATAAACTGACTCAAAGATTGTACTGCAAATGCTATATTTGGCCTTGTATTAGTTAAGTACAACAGCTTCCCAACAAGCCTTTGGTATTTGTTAATATCTGGAAATAAGTCATCAGTAGTGACACTGCCTTCATCAAATTCCACACTAGTTAACTTCATGTTGCATTCTAGTGGTGTCATTACTGGTTTTGCAGCAGCTAACCCCACCTCAGAAATCATTTCTAGAGCATACTTCCTCTGATTCATAACTATTCCTTTGTTGGATCTCAAAAATTCAATTCCCAAAAAATATTTCAATTCTCCTAAGTCTTTAATCTTGAAATAACTATGCAACACATGTTTGGTTTCTTCTATCAAATTGGCATCACTTCCTGTTACCAATATATCATCTACATAAACCAAAACAATGTCAATTCCATCATCTCTTCTCTTGGTGAATAAAGAATAATCCAAGTGACTTTGTATATACCCTGAACTGCACAAAGCATTAGTCAATGTTGCATTCCATTGCCTAGATGCTTGTTTAAGACCATAAAGAGATTTAACTAACTTGCAGGCCATGTTTTCTTCCTTCATCTTGAATCCATTAGGTAGTTCAATGTATACTTCATCAAACAAATCTCCTTGTAAGAAAGCATTAAATACATCCATTTGATGAATGATCCAATGCTTAGCAGCAGCCAAAGCCACTATAGCTCTAACAGTCACCATTTTTACCACTGGTGAAAATGTCTCTTGATAATCAATACCTTCAGTTTGGTTGTATCCCTTTGCCACCAACCTAGCCTTGAACCTTTCAATCTTCCCATTAGCTTGATATTTGATCTTAAAAACCCATTTACATCCAATTGCAGACTTTCCTGCTGGCAGTTTAACTACTTCCCAAGTACCATTTTCTTCTAAATCTTGTATCTCTAGCTTCATTAGCCTCTTCATAACTTCTAGGCTCATTTCAACAGAAAACTTGGATAGATATACTGCATAACTAGGAGAAATGTCTTTATAAGACATGTATTTCCCTAGTGAATAAGGTTGATTAGT
The DNA here is from genome assembly GCA_027705065.1 of Solanum peruvianum. Taxonomy (NCBI): domain Eukaryota; kingdom Viridiplantae; phylum Streptophyta; class Magnoliopsida; order Solanales; family Solanaceae; genus Solanum; species Solanum peruvianum. Next base: position 6,992,510 of record JAKWJD010001759.1, read on the forward strand.
ATCTGAAACTTGTGTAATATAATCTTTCATCCATATAGGAGGTTTTGAATTCCTAAGAGATTGTCTTGGTTTTTTAGTAATAACAACAGGTACTGAAATATCAACATTGTTCTCTGCACCTTCATTTATCACATCTGTGTTTCCAACATCTTCATTGCCTTCATTCCATGCACTGTCATTATGCATGTTAATCTCAGGAAATGTTTGTTCCTGTGGGATAATTGTTTCCATGTCATTCATCTTATCATTCAACTCCTTATGATCATCATCCTGATATGTATCCAATGAAGAGTTAGGAAATAAAGGCAGTTGTCTAGTAATCATTTTTTGAAATGGAAATATATCTTCCTTAAAAACTACACCCTGCTTACTACAAGTCTCCTGCTGATCAAGTTGTACATAAGATAGCCTTTTTGAGTAGCAGGGTAACCAAGAAATACACAAGCATCAGCTCTTGGTGAAAATTTGTCTCCTTTAGGCAATCTAGTAACATACCCTAAACATCCAAAAACTCTCAAATGATCAAGTTCTGCCTTGGCATTGTGAAACACCATATAAGGTTTCTTCCCTTCCAATGTTATTGTGGGTATTCTATTGATTAAATAGACAGTTGTAAGAATACATTCACCCTAAAATCTTATAGGTATATGACCATTAAACTTGAGTGCTCTAGATACTTCAAGTATATGTCTGTGTTTTCTTTCAGCAACTCCATTCTGTTGTGGAGTATATGGACAACTACTTTCATGAATAATCCCATGAGTAATCAGAAAATCATTACATTCTTTGTTAAAGAACTCTCCTCCATTATCAGACCTTATTCTTTTAATGTGCTTGTTAAATTGATTATTAACAAGAACACAAAAGGATTGTAAAATATGAAACACATCACTTGTCAATTTCATCAAGTATACCCATGTCATTTTGGATTTATCATCAACAATAGTCAAGAAAAATCTGTAACCATTATGTGTTGCCACATGATAAGGTCCCCAAACATCTAAATGAATCAATTCAAAAATACTACTAGTTTTTGAGAGACTCAAAGGAAAAGATAGTCGAGTCTGCTTTGCAAATGGACATATAGAACATTTCTTACAGATATCAGTTGAAGTTGAAGTCAAAGAGAGCTGTTGCAACACCCTGGCTGATGGATGCCCTAACCTGTTATGCCATAACAAAGTATTGTTCAAATTCTCACTGTTGTGTGTCATCATAATCATCTCATTATTCTTCTCTTCTCCATGTAGTTTTTGATTAGAGAGATAGTAAAGTCCATCCACTTCCTTACCAATCCCTTCACCTTTCCATTGGAGAGGTCCTGAAAAACAACAAACTCGGAAAAGAAATTAACTGAGCAATGTAGTTGTTTTGTTAATTGTGATAGTGAGAGCAAATCAAATTTGAACGTAGGAACCACCAAAACATTCTTCAACAAATCTCCACCAACTTACTGAATGTGTAACAGACACAGTTTCTCTATTTGGTAAGTGAACACTTCTATTTAAATGATCAGGAAAGTTGCCAACAGAATGCAATCTATGCAGATTATGAGTCATATGACAAGTTGCTCCTGAATCAATTATACATCCCTCTTTCATAGTAGAATTTACAGATAATGTTGTATCAATTATTCCTGTTATACCTGCCATATTTGCTGCTATATTGGATCCTGAAGTTCCCACTTCTTCTTTATCAAGCATATGCAGAATTTTCTGATATTGTCCTTGAGTGAAAGTAGGTTGAGCTGCCAATACTGAAACCTCTTGTGATCTCACTCCTTAACCTTCTTCTTTTCTGCAGATTGGTGCAAAATCATCTTGTATAATTCCTTGATCAACTCTCACTTGATTTGCTTTCATACCTTGTGTCTGTTCTATACCATTTTGATCATATCCTGAATTAAAATTTTTAGGTTTCTTCTTAAACTTCCAGTCAGGTGGATAATCATTCAACTTGAAACAATCAAGTTTAACATGACCCTGCAGCTTGCAATAATCACAGATTTGATCCCAATTTTTTTTCTTCAACTGTGAAGATCTCATGTTGTTTCTCTGCATGTTTCCTCTCCCTGTATCATTATTCCTCTGGAAATTTCCTCTTCCTGCATAAAGTGCAGTAGGCTCCATTATTTCCCTCCTTGATTGTGTACCTGTAGTCATCCTTTGACCTTTATCTGCCACTATCATAGCATAAGCCTTACTAACGTTTGGCAATGGGTTCATCATCATGATCTGACTACGAGCTTGACCAAACACATCATTCAACCCCATCAAAAATGCAAACAACCTTAGATAAGCTTGTTGATCCACATAAATCCTTGACTTATCACAATTACATGAAGGTGGAGGTACAAAAGCATCAAATTCATCCCATAGTAGCCTCAATTTTGTAAAATAACCAGAAACAGTCAAATTACCTTGATGTATTGTACAGATCTCTCTATGTAACTGGTAGATTCTCGATCCATCAACTTTGTCAAATCTCTCCTTGAGATCATTCCATATTGTAGCTGCATCATTAGCATATACAATGCCACTTAATAATTCCTTAGACACTGTATTCATTATCCAAGCTAACACAAAACAATTACATTTCTCCCACTGTTCTTCCAATTCCATCTTATAGTCACTCCTCTTACATGTTCCCAACACAAAACCTGTTGGGAATTAAACACACAACACACACAAATAATCTAGAGAAAAGAGAAACGGAACACAAACGGGACACACAAGAATTTAACGTGGTTCGGTTTCCCTACTCCACGACTGTAACAGGAGGATTTTATTTCACTTGTGCTGCTTCAGAATTACAAATACAAGGATCATATTTATAGGAAAACCAAATGGTTAACCTAGGGTTTCAGTAATGGGTCGGGCCGGCTCACAAGCCTCCACAAAGCCCAACAATCTCCCACTTGGAGGCTTGAAGAATTTCAACTGTCATCCACTTAGAACACTTGTATGTCTAGTAATCTTTTTCAACTCTCTCCTGCTACAGCGGCCTTCTCATCAGTCAACTGAAAAGCCCGTTGAAGCTCCCCGAAGCTTCAACACATCAGTCACGGCTGAAACTGCCCTTGACTCGTCCTCGGTCCCTACCGGCTCCCACTTGAGACACGAACTGCCGGATCCTAGAACTCCTTGAGAACAAACACTCTCCATACTCAGCAAGATATTTTCTGGAGACGTATCAACAGCTGGAATACTGGTTCTCTTGACCCACTGTCTTCTAGGAGCCTTGGCTGAAGCACGGCCGGTGCTCCCACTGCCACAAACGCCTCTGACTGGTCTTCCTGAACCTTTCCTTGCTCGTTCATCCTGAATCTGACCTGTGGCTCTGGGTTTCTTTCTTGCAAAGACAACCTTCTTCAGCCCACGAGATTCTGTGAACCGGACTTTGTTTTTCTTCTGAACTGGGACGGTCACTCCCTCAGACGGTAATCCGACAATATACAACGATCCTCTTTTTGTTCCACGAGCCATGACAAGATTGCCCCCACGACCTTCCACTGCCCATTTCCGAACTTCACATGATGTCCCTGTTCATCCAACTGCCTAACAGAAATCAAACTTTTCGTCAAGCTTGGAACAACTCTGACATCCTTCAAGGTCCAGAAACCGACTGGCGTCTTCAGCACCATGTCACCCATGCCCGTAACATCAAGAGCTCTATCGTCTGCAAGCCTTACCTTTCCAAAGTCTCCAATAACCAGATTCTGCAATGCTTCACTGTTGTGGGTAGCGTGAAAAGAAGCACCAGAATCCATGACCCAGGAATCCACATTGCTCTTCGCGCAACAGATAAATAAATCCTCGTTGGTGCTGTCTTCTGCAATGTTGACTTGTTTGTCTTTCTGGCATTGATTCCTGAAATGCCCCACCTCCTTGCAGTTCCAACATGTTACACCTGAGCCATCCCGAGCCTTCGACTGACTCCTTCTTCGGTTCCTGCTCCCACTACCTCTGTTATTTCCTCTGTCTCTGACGACGTTTAGCATATCACCTGATGATTCTCCAGAACTCCTTCTTCTGACATCCTCGCCAAGAACGAGATCACGAATCTTCTCAAAGGTGAATCCATTAGGTCCCACTGAACTGGCAACTGCTGTAACCGTTCCGGACCAACTGTCAGGCAATGATGATAACAGTAGTAAAGCTTGAACTTCATCATCGAACTTAATGCCAACTGACAAAAGTCTGGCTAAGATCGAATTCAATGAGTTGATGTGCTCGGTAACTGAACTGCCTTCCTTCATCTTTGTGTTCACCAACTCTCTAATCAGAAAAATTTTGTTTGCTGCAGATGGCTTCTCATACATGTTAGACAAGGCTTCCAAGATGCCTTTCGCTGTCTTCTCCTTAAGAATGTTGAACGCAACATTCTTGGTCAACGAGAGTCGGATAACTGACATAGCTTTCCAATCCAAAACTGCCCACTCTGCATCAGACAATTTTCCTTGCTTGTCACCCAACACTACGTCCAAATCTTTCTGAACCAGCAAATCTTCAATCTGCATCTTCCACCAACTGAAATCTGTACCATCGAACTTCTCAATTCGGAACTTCCCATCTTCTGCCATCTCAAAGGACTAAATGAGATACTCGGTACAACTAATTTCAGATCTTGGTAATTTCGTCAGAAATATTGCACCACAAAAAAAAAACCGCACCTTCGGCAATTCCCTTAACGGCGTTTTCAGACAGCGGGCGGCGATTTGGACGATGCTCACGATCTGGACGCTCGCGGCTGGATCTGAGGCTCCTCGACGCGGCGGCCAACGGAACGGCGCGACGGACAGCACACGGACGACGGCTGTTCGCACCCTGCGCGGTTCTCCTAGCCTGCACATAGTTCTTCACACAAGAACCCTAGGTGACAATTTCTCACAGTTTGTGTTACAGTGTTGTTGAAACCTCGCTCTGATACCAATTGTTGGGAATTAAACACACAACACACACAAATAATCTAGAGAAAAGAGAAACGGAACACAAACGGGACACACAAGAATTTAACGTGGTTCGGTTTCCCTACTCCACGACTGTAACAGGAGGATTTTATTTCACTTGTGCTGCTTCAGAATTACAAATACAAGGATCATATTTATAGGAAAACCAAATGGTTAACCTAGGGTTTCAGTAATGGGTCGGGCCGGCTCACAAGCCTCCACAAAGCCCAACAAAACCAACTTTACTCTTTGCTCGATGATTGATTAACATAGATCGACTCCATAATGAATAATTCTCCATGCCTGTGAGTTGTACTGTAGTTAACACACATCCAGGAGTATCAGACGATGTAGATAAAGAGGATGATTCCTCTTCTTCTCAATCGTTTCTAAAGTATCAACATTATCTGTTGCAGATGCTTCTCCAATCGATCCCGATTCTCCAGTAGTCAATTCTTTTCTTCTTCTTCCACAAAGGATCTACAATGGCAGATCAGAATTTATTTCTATGCTTCCACAAAGAATCTATAATGGCAGAACTTCTCCTCTGTTTCCACAACAATGGCAGAACTTCTTCCTCTGCTTCCACAAAGGATCAACAATGACGGAAATCTGATTTTGCAGTTGAATCGATTCTCGATTCAAAGCTCTGATACCATATTCAAACTCACACAATAAACTTGAAAGAATTAGAACAATTCTTATTGAGTGAAAAAACTAACTAGATTACATTTACACTAGTATTTATATTCAGCTGAAAAAGTAACTAACTAACTACTTTATATTGCTAACAACTTTCTAACTAACTAACTAATTTACAAATCAGCTATTAGTAAACAATTAGCTAAAGTTTAATTAACTAACTAAACAATCTAACAGTAAAATTAACCAACTCCAATAAAATCCTAGCACCATTTGTGATTTTTACGAAGGAGATTTTGGGAAAACTTAGAATTTATGATTTGAATTTACCAATGGGTCTTTTACATAGTTATTTATTAAAAAAAATCTCACGATTCGGAGACTTTGGGTGCACCAATGTTAATATAGCTCAAATATGAGATCTAAGCTAAACTTAAAATAAAAATTATAAACAAGCTTTAGTAGGATTCTAACCCTGGTCTAGAGTGTGGAATCTCTTGATTCTACCAATTGCACAAGAGAAATCCTATATCTTTTATGGGTGCTCTGTTAAGTATATCCTAATTTTTACCAGTTTTTCAAATATATATATATATATATATATATATATATATATATATATATATATATATATATATATATATATATATGAATGATTTTTTTGAAAATTAACGAGTGCACGTGCATTCCTCCATATAGTGTGAGTCCGCCCCTGTTTGAATGGCAATTACAAATCAATACTAAGTTTTTTCATAGTCTAAGGGGTCTTTAACATAGTCTTTCATAAAAATTACTAAGGGGTCTTTTACGTAGTCTTTCATAAAAATTACTAAAGGGTCTTTTACATAGTCTTTCATAAGAATTAATTTTATTCATGATACAATTAATGATCGATATATAATTATTGATTAGAAATACAAATCGATAATATATATATCTACTCTGTCTTCTTTATATCTCGCTCACCTCTTTGCTCCCTCTCAAATTCTTCATCATCTCTCTTCTCCTTCTAGAAGCTAGTTTTTAATAAATATCAATTATAGTAGTTGTATTCGTGATACAATTATCAATCAGATATACAAATTAATTGTATCTCTCTCATGTCTATCTCACATATCGCTTGTCTTACTTCTCTCTCTCCCAATCTCGCTATTTACTCTCCTCCTTATAGCTACGAACTGTAACTCAAAAACTATAGCTATGTAATTTGATTGTGTTTCTAGCTGTTTTTGAAATTTCATCTAAAATTAATAACATATTTTTATATTTAATAATAAATTAATTTTGAAACATCCCAATTCACTAAAAATAAAAATATTTCAATTTTTTAGTACACCATAAATATTATAATTTGTTTATTACCACAAATTTTAAAATTTCTCCTTTTTTTCTTAAATTTTGTATGCTATCAAATATCATAAAGAAATTGAGACGTAGAGGTACAATCATATCTCTCGGTAATAGACATCATCTACATCAATATGTTACTACCATAATCATATTTTGTGGTGTCAATTACATTAGATAATTTAAGGTCTGTGATACATGTCCAATATAATTTTACATATTTTGTTAGAAAATTACATAAATTCACAACTTAAGATACCATAATCTCCTTTACATTTTATTTCCTCCTGGATACATTCATCTCTTCTCGGATATCCATTGTAGCGATTGGCTCCGTTTGTTATAGAAAAGTCAACTAAGAAAATTTTTGGGCATTTAAACATGTTTCTGAATCTTTAAATGCCTCAGTTTAGATTAAGTTGTGTAGTTCTTGGTTAGCTAATCAGCATAAATGGTTCTCCGACTGAAGGGTTAATATGGGTGTCAATCACGACAATTTAGGTGGTGACATCCATTTTTCCTCTCGAATACATCCATTCCTTCTCGGATACATCTATCCCCTCTCATATACATCCCTCCCATGAAGTTATACATCAAATGCAATTTATCAGTCAACTAAGGAAGTATTCTAGAGCAATGAAAATTTCTAGATTTTTGTAATTGAGGTACTTTCGGGATAGGATGTACTTAACCTCCAAATATATTAGATTTATGTGCTTTATACTATTTTTTTTCTAGTAAACAACTTCAATATATTACTTAATAATTTTTTTTCAAATGTTCATACGACATAAATGTATCGTTTACAATCAAAATTTAGAAACTATAATTCCAAAAAATTCTATGCAACAAGGAAATAGAGAATTGCTTTAGATTATAAGTCAAAACATTTAGTGTTCAAGGAATATATAAAATGTTGATATCTTTGAAAAAGTTCATCGATATGCATATATTTTTGCAAGTCGTATCTTTTTCCACAATACTATTATCTTCTTTTTGTAGTATTTGCACCATAAATTTTGCATATGATAAAATACTAATCATTGATACAAATTTTATTAAAAATTTTATTTCTAACTCAACAACAATAAAATCAATCATGAAAGCCACTTTATTTCTAGAAACAATAACAATTATCGTAATGTTATATTCTAAATATTGAAAGTATTTATTAAAAAATTAATTTATAACTCCACAACAATAAAAACAGTCATGAAAACAACTTTATTTCTATATACAATAACACTTACCGTAATGTTATATTTTAAATTATTTTAATAACTTTTTGATACTACTCTCTAAATTTTGCTACTACATATATGAAAATAGAGAGAGAGGTGATAAACAAAAGGAGAAAGGCTAGCAAAATGGGAGAGAGGCAAGATCTTCAAATAGATATGAATCACACCATATATCTGGGATACTAAATATACGGAAATAGGAGAATGACGAGCGAGATAAAAGAGAGGCTAGCAAGGAGAGTCGGATAAATATAAATCTACTTAGATACAATGTATCTAGAATAAATTACATTATGTATCTGAGATATATTCATTGGAATATATCTGGACGTGCCAAATATATGTCTTCAGAATTCAAAATCTAATAAATTCGTGATATTGCAAACTAACGTGAATCTAAGTAATTAGCTAATAAGCTAATGTGATTATGTACCTTACCCTAATAATTACATGCTTTAGGCCGCCTAACTTTGGGGCCCCATATTTTCTATATTATTGAAAAATTATAAAAAATAAATCTATATAAAATTGAATAAAATATCTTCAATTCATAGTTTGATCCAAAAATGTTTGTTATTAGTAGTTTGATCAAGAAACATTCCTAATATATATAGAGAGAGAATAGCAGCAGCACTATCATTAATTTTTCATTTAGATAGCGGCAAAAATATTCTAATAAAATAGAAACTGTTATGAAACTATAAATTTAGAAGAAGAAGAAAGTAGGGAGAAGAGAAAAGACTTCTTGTTCTTCTTGAAATATATTCATGATTCATAGATCTTTCACAAATTCTATTGGAAAACCTTACTTGGTCCCCAAGTAGGATTCCTAACCATATCCTACTAGGAGTCCACATAATTAGACATTCACTATAATACAAATTGTTTATAACACTCCCCCTTGAATGTAGGTAGATTATGTGCCTCGTTAAAACCTTACTAGATAAAATCCAGTAGGAAAAAAATCTAGTGAAAGAAAAAGAGTACACATATCTAATGATACGTATTATGGATGCCTCATTAAAACCTTACAAGGAAAACCCAGTGGGACAAAACCTTGTGAGGAAAAAAGAGTACATCGCGTATTAACTCCCCCTGATGAAAACATCAATTCAGAGACTAGAATCTTCATTTTCCAAGCTTGTGCACCATCTTCTTGAAAGTTGTAATTGGTAGAGAGACTTGGTGAATAAATCAACAATAATATTACTTGAACAGACCTCTTGCATGTTGATATCACCATTCTTGGGAGCTTATAAGTGTAGAAAAACCTTGACGAAGTATGATTTCTTCTATCTGCTTTTATAAATCTTCCCTTCAAGGTCAAAGATTTCTGCAAGTTCTTTACTTCAACTTCTTTAAGCAAATAATCTATTGCATTTTGAAAACTCTTCAAGAGTTTAATTCTAGTCGTCAACTTGCATAATAATACTTGTATATGCTCTATGCATTTTGAATCTATTTAATCCTTATGAGGATGATAAACAAGTTTTTCAAAAACTTGTATATGCTTTAGATTTTGAACCCTATTGGATATTTTCATATCAATTTCGTCAAGTAACAACATTTAATATTAGATGTATGACATCTTCTAGTGCCTAGATTGCAAGTCAAATAAGCTTTACGCTTACCAAGATGCATCATTCCACTTTTCACTTGATAATTATTTCTATACAAGCATGCTTTAATAGATGTAGAATTCATATCCTCATAATCTTTTACAATATTGCGCGCTATTGTATTAAAGATATCGTCAACGATATACCATTTTGCATTGATTCACAATACGACAAACTTATTAAGATCTCATCACTTCATTATTTTTAGGTAGCTACCCCTCTCATGAGATTTTTATAAAGTGTTGCCGTAGGCTCTTCAAGAGCACATTGTATCCTTATTATGATCATTTTGATTATTTGATCCTCCCCCTTTTTCAAGGATTATTTTATTTAGAATTTATTAGTCTATCATGCTTCATGCATGTCATAGACTCTATTGAACATTCAATAGGAGTATTTACAACTTTTGTGTTGCTTCTTTTCTTCCCCTTATGTTAGACAAACTAACATATATCTCAATCTTTTGGAGAATCTATTTTTGTGCACCATAGTATATTCATTAATCATATATTGCACATCAAAGTTATCAGATGAAAACTATCCATAAATCAATTAACAGAAAAATTGATCGTAACTTATTGGTTTGATTCATACAATTATGTTTGTATGTAATATCATATTTCAGATCAACACATGAAACTTTATTTTCGTAAGCAATGATTCACTATGTGAGACATTTAATGTCACATCATCTTATATATTTATCAATATTATCAAGATGAATTATCTTGATTACATATTCTGAAAGATGTGCTTTTAGCTCAATTATCTTGGACAAACAATTTTGTGAATGTCAAACTGCAAGTTGACAACAAACGCACATGTGATTATCTTATTAGATGCATCTTTTTATCATATCACATGATAGGTGAACGGGCCCATATTCACCTTTTATACTTTTCAGAATTTAGGGATTTAGTCCCAACTTTAGTTGAATCAATCAACTTTATCACGAGAACAAGCAACGTAAAGAATTCTTGAAGAATCTTCTAGTTTTTCAATGTATGTCCATTACTTAGTATGTACATCTTTAGGATGACCAAATTATTCATGCCAACTAATAAAATTATTAGTACTCGTAAACTCCAAGTTTACTACATCATGTGCCTTTTGCTTTAGTAAATTTCTGATTTACTATTATATGAGTGAATTTCAATATTATTAATCCAAGAGTAATTTTCAGATTTATTTCTTCTCAATTACTTCACCCTTTAGGTGCGTCATGATCCCATCAATGAACTAATCTGAAGAAAATTGTGCATGTAACATATTATTTGTGCCAATATTTTTGCAAACATCAAATTGCGAGATAATAATATACACACATGATACCATATAGAAGAAACATTTGTTAGGACCATTAAATATCTAAACAATCCACTTGATGATGACTAGGTCCACAAATATCTATATACGTTCCTAAAACGCAGAAAATTCAATCTCAACTTTCGTTTATGGTGGTCTCACGATTAGCTTGTCTTGCTAACAGTAGTATAAGAAACTTCACGTCTAGCATGGTGGCTTATCACCTCATTCACTCTAAACAATGGATCTGTATTTTTACCATTTATCGAAGGCTCTCATTCATCATGAATGGAATACAATCATCTAAGTACATCAAATTTTGATAATTTAGTACATCATTCCATATTCATGTGCATCATTCAATCAATTGTCTTCTTTTAGACATTTCTGCACTGCTACATTCACTTTGGGGAATGGATCTGCTTTAACGAGATATATTTCATGACTAATTTTAACAAAAACTCATTATTTCCCTTAGTCATCATAATATCATCAATATGGTGCATTGAGACTCAAACCCAACGTCTTATGTCATAAATCAATGAGAGACTTGAATCCAACATCTTTCATTACAAAGCATCAAGACTTCTAATGTCTTACCCTCTTGGTGCGATTGGACGTAAATCCATCGTCTTATTCTTTTGGTGCGATATAACTTAAATTCATTATCTTACCCACAATGAGGCTCAACCTCAAGCTTTTGAAAATAATTACAATTTTATCACTTTTGATGATCATTAATATGATTATATATTATAATTACACACAAAGCTGAGACTAATGATTTCTTATAATCAACACTAGTAGTTAATAGATATAGTTTAATAGATCATGTATCTCATGTAGAGATTGAAAACATATCTTTCACTAAATTGTGCTTATTTAATTATTAAAATAAATTAAGGAATTCTGTTCCCAGTCGGTTAAAATTAAACGTATAGAAAGTCGACAAATCTCTTTAAATACTTACTTTAGATGGTACCTCCAGATATGTTACATAAACAATTATAACATAAAGATAAATCATACCTCGAAGATATAAGAACCTTATTGCATAACTTATGCAAGATCTCTTTTGCACTTTTCTCGTCTTCTTCATTATTCTTTAAGAATAGAACAATCGTGTTGATAACGTATTATGAAATTATATAAATTTAGAAGAAGAAGAAAGTAGGGAGAAGAGAAAAGACTTCTTGTTCATCTTGAAGTATATTCAGGATTCATAGATCTTTCACAAATCTTATTTACAATAAAGGAAAATCCTTTATTTATAGGGAAAACCTTACTTTTTTGGTCCACAAGTAGGATTTCTAACCATATTCTACTGGGAGTCCACATAATTAGACATTCACTATAATACAAATTATTTATAACAGAAACTGCTTTTATTTGTAGTCTTTCTTGAATTAAAATAGGATAAATATTTTCTAATTAAAATAATTATCATTAGAATAATAATATATCTTAAAAAATATACATACATACATATATATATATATATATATATATATATATATATATATATATATATATATATATATATATATATATAAACAGTTTTTATATTAAGTTATAACAAAAGGAGTATCTTTGGATCAGAAATCTTTTATATAATTTTGCACAATTTAAAATTTTTTTAATCCCTTCTCATAGGAAATATATTCTTCAAAATTATATCAACTAAAACAAGTAAATTTTCATGTGAAGAAAAAAAATGTATTCGTATCGATTGTTTATATTCAATTAATGTAATTTCTATTATTAGATGATTTAATGAAGTAAACACGTGTTGATTAATTAAAATTAAATAAATTAAATTATAAATCTAAATATATAACATATCGTTATTGAATTGATTTAAACGGTCGATATAAGTAACTATAAAAAAAAGAAACTAACTTTTGTTGGATAACTGATCCAGCAAAGGAATCCAAAATCAGTTAATGCATGTGCACAACTTATGGAGTGGATTGATAAGTATAACTATTGCTACAACAAATTTCAATTCGTCGTAAATATAATCTCCTATTAGCTGTAACATATTATCACAATAACAAATTTGTGGTTATATCATTTTCACATAACAAATAATTATAGCTATTAAGCAAATTATTGCTACGTCTTTTTAGTACTCGGAAGTAAAAACATTTATTTGATCACAATATTTTATTTTGAATATTTTTTTATGGCTAAATGGATAGCATTGCTATAACAAATTTTAACAGGTGGAAAAAATTAATAGTTGGTTATGAAATTTATGACTACATTATTTAATTATTGTCACATACTTTTTATAAATTGAAGCAAAATTATTTATATTTATAATATTTTGTTTCAAATAATTTATTGTGATTAAAGTACTATTATTACTACAATATGTTTTAATTTCTAAAACGAATTAATATTTAATTACGAAATTTTATTATAGCGCACAATATAGAGGTATTATATTTGACTATAGCCACTATTTATCTTAAAATATATGAGCAAACATATATATTTAGCTATAATATTCTGCTTTAAATAGTTTATTATAGTTGAAAGATTATATTGTAACAATGATTTTATCACGTGGCAAAAACTAATGATTAGCTACAAATTTTTAGGGTATTGACAAAGTTGTAGCTATATATGAAATTATTGACACGTTGTTAGTCATTGTAACAAAAATGAGAATTTAGCTTTGTCAATTTAAAGTTCATGAATGAAAAATTTTAGGATTTGTAAATAACTATGAGAACTGAATTTATATGGCTATTGCTAGATAATTTGGAATTTGTAGCTATAAATTCATCGTGTAAATTTCATAATTATTGTTCTTGTTATTCACTAACATTAATCATTATCATCAGTATCATTATTATAAACCATTTATATCAACACTGACAAACATAAATGTTTCACAATTATATTAAATAATTATTTAATTTTATCACATTAACATTCTTAATATTTAATTATTTTTTATTTGACTTATACATATATAAGTTAATACATATTTTGATGTTAAAAACTAAATAATTTTATTCATTAAGTTGTTAGATGTAGAGACAATATCTTCGTTCATATGTTTATTCCTTAGGTTCCATTTTTTTTCACATAATGAATATGTTAATCTTAATTATTCGTATTTCAATAATTAAGCATGTTTGCTTTAAGGTTAATTGAATCTTAATCTTTTACTAGTACATTTATTTTTCTTATTTTAATTAATCTTAATGAAAACTAATGATGCTTAACTCAGTTATTTTCAAAAAACAAATGTGCATTGGTAAAACTCGATAAATTTTTTTGGGTCGTTTAATTTGAAGACAATGATGATGAAATTAGTTATCATAGAATTAGTTATGTTGCAATTAGTAATGATGATATTATTTCTTAATGAATATTTGATTTGTGGTGACATTAATCTCACGATCTTAGATCCTAATTAATAGAATTTCCGAGTTTATAATATTACTTTTTATATCATATTTTGGCTTCGAGATACATGTCTCATTAATGACAAGATACATGTATCCAACAGATTTTAAAGCTGAGATACACAATTTATTAACTTGAATTAAAGGGTTGTAACCTATTTCCTTAATTAGAGAATTAATTGTTGACTAATAAACAATGCAACAGATTTTTCGCAGATCTTAAGTATCAACTCTAACAAGTTTTCCTATAACAACGAAATCATGAACCCAATTAAGCCTATTATTGTACTCTTCATCGCTTCAATCATTAGTGATGAGATACATGTATCCAATATTTTTAAATCCAAGATACATGAGTTTCTAATTTTAATCAACCTTTTCATCTTCTTCATTAGCTTAAATCATGGAGATATCCAAGCTGAGATACATAGTTTATTAATTTGGATCAACCTCTTTATCTTCTTTGCTGGCTAGAATCATTAATATCGAGATACATGTATATAGCAGCTTTTCAAAGTCGAGATACACAATTTATTTATTCAGATTAACCTCTTCACCGGATTTATTAATTTGAATTCATTAACCTCTTCATCTTCTTTATCGACTTAAATATTTAATGGGGAGATACATGTATCCAAGTTGAGATATACGATTTATTAATTTCGATCAACCTCTTCATCGACTTGAATCATTAATAGTTTGATACATATATCTAACAATTTTTAAAGTTGAAATACACAATTTATTAATTTGAATTAATCATTAACAAAAACCATCCATTTATGAAAATGGTGAGAACAAAGATGTAATAAATTATCTTAGAATTGTGAAAAATGATAAAGTTGATTTTGGGAATATGATCAATTGTTCTAGTAGTGTTTCTAGAATAGTGTAGGATAATATCTAGGATAAAAAATATCTACATATCTAGAAGATAAAGTTTCACTAGAATTTTCTTTGTATAAGTCCCTAGAAGAATTTCTAGAACCATCCATGAACAAGTATAAATATGGATGGTCTTGTACATTTGTAAGCAACTCAAACCAAATAGTCCTCTCCTATATCAAAGTTTTCTTATCCAAAATATTCCTTCTCCTTTATAGCTTCCTCTTCCTTAGTTGAATCTTCTGATCCTAGTTAACGATCTTGGGCTAGCAGAAGGCTTCCTGAATTATACTCTTCTTCTGCTATTCTCTACATGGTATCAGAGGCATAGTCATTTTTTGACTTTTGAATTTTATTCAAGATCGGGTTAGTGGTAAATTCAACTAGTTTCTCGATATGAATTTTAGCGGTCGTGTTAATGGACTGGGGATAGAGTTGTTGAATCAGTCCAATTACAAGCTATGGAAGACATGTATGGAATCATACCTTGTGGGAGAGAATTTGTAGGATGTTGTTAATGGGAATGACACAAGCCCTCCTGCTGACGGACCTGAAAGTAGCAGTTCATACAAAAAGTGGAAGCAGGTTAATGCTAAGGCGGAGTTCATTCTGAAAAGGACAATTTCCTCTGGTTTATTTGATCACATTATAAAGTGTAAATCAGCTCACGAGATATGGAGGAACCTCGATCGATTGTTCAACAAGAAGAATGAAGCTCGATTGCAGATATTGGAGAATGAATTGGCTAACACCACTTAAGGTAATCTTTCTATCTCAAAGTATTTTTTGAAGATTAAGAACTTATGTTGAGATATCTTTGTTGAATCCGGAAGAGGCTATTTCTGAAGCACGAATGAGAAGAACAGTAATTTGTGGACTAAAACCTGAATATATACCATTTGTGACGTTGATTCAAGGATGGGCTTAATAGCCTCCCTTAGAGGAATTTGAAAATCTATCGTCATCACAGGAATTACTATCCAAGCAATTGGCTAGTGTGTTTGTCAAAAACAGAGAAGAAGATGCTCTTGTAGCCGACAAGAGAAACTTTAAACGAAAAATAAGAGATATGCCACAATCTCGATCCTTAGGTGGTTCACGCTCACCTAGAGAGAATGATGAGTCTTCTAACTATTATGGTAAGAAGCCTCTCAGACGTTATCGTTGTGGCGAAGTAGGACATATAAAGAAATATCGTCGAGCCAAGGAGAGCAATATGGCTCAAAAAGTTGCCGAAGAAGAAGAAGAGTGGGGAAAATGTATAGTAGCTGAGGGTCGAACAATAAATGCCATGATTTCCATCAATCTTGAAAGTGATTGGATCAAAGATTTAGAATATAATATAGTCGATCACTTGGAGAAGCAAGAAACTGATGTTGTCGACATTAAGCAAGAAAATTTTGAGGATGTTCCAAGTGGTGATATGAGTAGCTTCCATAGAAGAAATTGAAAAAGAAGATTTCGAACAAGCAATATCTGAAACTATATGTGTCAATGGAGACCTTTACACATTGATGGAGATGTACTGAAAGTGAAAGTATTTGGTCAATCATCTGCAATATCAAGGTCAACTAATGACTTAGAGCAAATTTTAGAAGAAGATGGAGAAAGTAGAGATCAACTAGAGTAAGAAGTTGATATAAAGTCTTGGAGTCAAACAATATGCTCTTTGAAAGCTTTGAAGCTGCCAACAAATATATCAAGGAGATGATAAGAGAATATGACAATAGATCCTATGCTGGTGTTGAGGCTTCACAAGAAATTGATAGTGTTTCTCTCAATAATATAATTGTTGGGAAGTAGAGAGAAAGGGGGAGTTTAAGAACTCAACAAGGAGATAATCTACATGGATCAACTGATGGTGAAAAATCTTTATCATTTGAAGAAAGAAGAGGAGTTCGGAAGAAAATTCTAAGATTTTCACCAAGACGTGGCTCAAAGCTTCGTTTGAGTTCTTTCACAACAAGTGTGGGGTAGTTTTCAAAAATCACTTTAAGGGGGAGTGTGAAAAATGATAAAGTTAATTTTGGGAATACGATAGATTGTTCTAGTAATATTTCTAGAATAGTGTAGGATAATATCTAAGATAAAAAAATATCTAGATATCTAGAAGATAAAGTTTCACTAGAATTTTCTTTGTAGAAGTCTCTAGAAGAATTTCTAGAACCATCCATGAACAAGTATAAATATGGATGGTCTTGTACATTTGTAAGCAACCCAAATCAAATAGTCTTCTCCTATATCAAAGTTTTCTTATCCAAAATATTCCTTCTCCTTTCTAGCTTCCTCTTCCTTAGTTGAATCCTCCGATCTTAGTTAAAGATCTTGGGCTAGCAGAAGACTTCCCAAATTATACTCTTCTTTTGGTATTCTTCATAAGAATAACTTAACAAAATCTTTCTTTACCTCTTTATATAATGTTGATTATGGATTTGTCATTGTGGAGGGTGGGATCTAGTATCATTAGGGTTTATTTACTTCTTTGAGTGCTCCATAGCTTGTAATAAGACATTATAAGTAGGGTCAATGATCATTTCAAATACTATTTTTTGAGCACCTGTGAGACTTAGTTATGAAATTAGTGCATGCAAATATGTATTGAGATGGATAACGAAGAAGGGATAATGGTTGATGTGTGAGAAGTACGTGGGGGAGTGGGGGGTGAGATACAAACAGTTTAAAGTATTGGATAGGGAAACGACTAAATTGAACAGAGTGAAAGTAATTTGAATTGTTAATGTCCCATTTATTAAGGAAATATAATTTTAAGATAATTATTCAATATCATATTTAATGAGATTGTGTATTTTACTTGTCACGATTCAACCCACCGAGCCATGCAAGCACCCACTCTAACACCTAAATAGGAGGACCCTTATATTCCAAACTTAAACATGCGGAAAAATTAAAGAAAATTGAGGTAAATATAGTAACATTCCTTTATAAACAACCTCTTTAGACACTTTTTAAGTTAAACTTGTAAAGTAATTTAAACAACTCCCAAGGATCTAGTCTAAATAGGTACAAGAGCAAGTAAGAGTAAAAGTTAGACAAATAACAAAAGACACAACTCCTACCATGCGGAAGGAAAAATAAAAGCTGCTGGAGAATTTTCTTCGTTTTCACCTGATGGAACGTCACCAATCCTTTATCCAGACTATGTCAAAAATACATAGCAAGATAGTATCAGTACAACCAGATGCACTGGTATGCATCATCGATCAACCTGACGCCCACCTCATAATATAAAGAACCAATAATCAGATCATGAACTAAACCACTAGCTTCTCCATTCTTACCCTCTCTTAAGACACCTTTAATTTACACTATACCCTAGATACTAACCACTTTCTCAACAACTAACACTCCAATTTTATTAGATCATAGCTTAAACATACTAACCCGTAAAATATTCCCAAGTATCACCACCTTCCTTTCCTACTAGTCGATCGTAATATACCCTTAATTCCTTATACCTTACCCAATCAAGATCACATTTTTACGTTATATCAAGATCCTAATACTAACCCGCTCTCCTATGCAATTTACCTCCATGAGCAACCCTCACTATCCACTATTCTCCCCTTAACACCTTGCCCTTACCCTACACCCAACAAGTACAACGTATAAAATCAACGCCACTATATGTTCACAGACTTACATATAAATCAACACATACACTATCATCAACGATTACATGCACATAAAATCCTACGACACATGTTTCACAATGCACATTTATCGCAATTAGTTGGTTCTCTCACAGACTCCAAATCCAAACTATTAGCTTGCCGGAACATGGAACTCTGATACTATGTTTATGCCAGAACGTGGTAACAGATCCCATAATTGTGCCAAAACGTGACATCAGTAAATATAGTTGTGCCGGAACGTGGCTACGGATCCCATAGTTGTGCCGAAACGTGGCAATCCAATCCCAGTTAGCTTGCCGGGACGTGGCAATCTGATCCCCATTAAGACACTACAATCACAATCACAAGTACATCATCAAGATCATACATTTACATTTTGATTTCATGGCTACATCGTTCATCTATATCATTGATCAATACTGTGACATTCATGCACATACTAGTATTACAACGAAGCAAGAACATACATACATCACACAAACATAGAATCACCAATAACATCACCTACAAAGAGATTTTTCGTCACGCACCTCATGCAAACCCTGATTCAACCACACTCAGCCCTAAGTCATCGTCTAAGACCTTTTCCTAAGGTGAGTTCTAAATCAAGGGTGCACAAAGGCCTACATAAATCCTACCATCGATTCACATACATTGCACAATGTGCACAGATTTAAACTACTCAATTCGTAAAACCTAGCCTACTTGGGCGCCAAGTGGTTTTATGGTGTTATTGACTTCGAGCCCTATTTTCGGGCTTTGTGACGGTGAATTGGCAAGAATTTGCGAGATTTCTCCATCCCCACGCTAGAAATCTCATTCCCCTTCCTTCCCAATCTTAGAGCAGTTTTCCTAAAGTTTTTAAGGGGTTTACGATTGAATAGGTATTTTAGGAAGATGGAAAAAATAAGATTTCTTGTAATTTCTATGCTGCCTCGCCTGTCCCGCTTTGGCACTGCCGCCCTTGCGGCAGCAGGCCCGCTGTGGAAGGACAGTGTCCCAAGATTTTTCCCGAATTTTTTTCTTCCTAAATAAAGATGGTTCGGGTCATTACATTATTTAACTTTTTAAAAATATGGTATAATTATTAAAAAGTAGTATTATGTGTAATATTTTAAAACTAAGGTAAAATATATATATATATATGGTAGTGAAGTATGCCTAGATATGTAGTTTTTCCTTAAAGATAATACATAACATAATTTATAAGAATAAGTTGTTTGCTTACAAAAATACCCTCCATAAGTGTAATTAAAAAAAGTGAAAATGATGTATAAAAAGGGTTCGAGGGTGTTTTTTTTTAACTACTTTATTTCAGAATAAGTTATCTCATTATCATTATTTCGTCCAAAAACAGAAATAACTTATCCCAGTACTAATTATTAATCATGGAATAAGTTAAATTGTAACCAAACAAAGAATTAAAGTATAATAAAAATGTGTCATAAAATTAGGTATTTTTTCCATCATACCAAACGTGTCCTAAAACTTTAAAAAAGATAAAGGACATATTTGGATGGGCTTATGAAACGTAATATATAATATGTCAATAAAAATCATAAGTTGATGATATCCTCAAACAGTTAAGCCTAACCTCCACACTAAGAGCTCACAACTCTGCTGATGCCTTAAAATTATTCTTTTAAAGAAAATAAATAGATAATACCCTACTTTTGATTTTTAATTTATTTTTTTTATTTAAAAAAAGCCTAAAGACAAGTGTTTAAAAGCACTCTATAACCTTTTCAAACACTTTCGGAAAAAAGAAGAAGAAAGAAGCTATTTAAAAACAAAAAACACCTAAAAATAAGTTAATTCAAACAAACTTAATTCGTTTTCAGTACTAAAAAAGATTTAAACTATATAATTTGTAAGCTATTGCATTGGCCTCCCTGTTTATACTATCTAGTCTCTACTGATTCCCCCCCCCCCCCTAATTAGAGGGGTTTCACTTTAATCATTATTATCTGATTATGAATTTTAAGTAAAGTAAGATCTTCATTTTTTTTACTTTATAATTATTTTTATGCATGTAGTTTTATGGTAATTATATACCTTTGTTAAACAATTATATAAACAAATATGAAATGGGACTTAAGATTGATTAATTTCAGCCACAGAACCAGGTCATGATTTTTGGAACTATTTATTTTGGTTGTTGAGATTCTATAATCAAATTTTATAACTCCTTGAAAATGTACCAATACTGAAATAGTTAGCTCAACTGTCAACAATCACCACGTTAAGAGGTAAAGGTAATATAAATTTCATTAATTTTAAGACATAATTACTTAGATACACTTTAATTTGTAATATTATGTATTTTACTAAATATTTGTGTGTTTAAATGTTAGAGTTTTAGTCTGATTTTCTATCATAATTGAAGATTTATTTTTTCTTAAAGAAAAGACGAAACATTACTTTAAATATTTTACTTTTCAAAAATATAATATTATTTCTTATTTGATTTATTTTTTCCTTGTAGAAAAAAAATTTGAAGTAGTTAGTTCTTCTATAGCAAAATAAAATAAAATTTAGGACTATATAAATATAGGTTTATTTCTTCTAAACACAATAATAAATATTCACAATGTAGTCGTTTAGAGACTTTTATTTATTGGGAGATTTATTCTCGTTACAGTTTCAATGTTTTTCTTTATATTAGTTTTGATATATTAATATTTTGATTTTTAGTATAAGTTTTTGTTATCTGGTTTATCAATCATAAGATTTGCAATTGTAAGCTTTCGCATGACGCCATAATCAGCCCTTCATAACCTTACATCAAATACATTTAGATACATGTATCACAGAATGCATATATCAAAATTAGGTGTAATTTATTCTAGATACACAATATCCATGTAGATTCGCTTGCATCTGGAGTAAATAACAAATTCCACTCGCCACTCCCTTATATATATGGTATCCCCAGTACATGTGAATCACACTAAAATAAATACAATTACATGTATCTAGTGTATGACTATTGTGGTTCGCATGTATTTAAAAAGCATAAGAAATTTCACTCGCCTCTCTTCTTATTGTAGTGTATCTGGAAGCAAAATATACATGTATCAAGGTTTATCTTTCTCAATATATGATAAGAAACTTTTAATTAGTGATAAGATACGTAATAATTTTAAAAGTATAAATAATAATAATAATAATAATAATAATAATAATAATATGATAGCAAAATATATCTAATTATATAATATCTTGGGAAAAAAGTCTGAAATATATACGAATTATGATCGAAATTATTATAACAATATCAAACTTTGAAAATACGTTTTACCCTGCACTATATAATGATTTATTCTAAAGGTGTATATGTGTCCACATGGACATCATAAATATTGCATAATTATAAATAGCAACTTGCTCACGTGGACACATATGTTTTTAAGATACATCATCAAATAGTGCAAAAATAAACAATTTTCTATAAAATTAGTATCGTAACAAAAAATTCACTAAAATTAAAATATTTTTTGAATTTTTCTCCTTAATTTTTTTGTTAATTATTCACGCATTAGATATTCGATTATCATGGCAGGAGATGTGAAAACTTACACAATGTCAGTGGTTGAGTATTTGTGAGTTGTGCCTGACTTTTTTTTTTTTTTTTTTTTTACTAATACTACAGAAAAAATTGTACTTACTACCTATTGAAACCCAATTTTAACAGAGAAATAATGATCGATAATTGTAATCAACCACGTTAGCCTTTTTTGTCTTTTATGTGTCTGACAGAGAATCTTAATTAGCAGATATTGATGTTTAATGGTGGGAAATATTTTAACTAAAATAGTAATATTTAAATTTTTATAAAGTAATTTAAACTGTACACCAAAATATAAATAACATATACGACACATGTTTGTTATATACGTCCAAAATGTGGTAAATGATGCAAGCTGTGAAGTTGATAATTTCTTAATTTTTACATATTAAAAAATTGTTGAAATAAGGTCTTTATATTAGATAACTATTTCCATATTTCTATTGAATTAGTGAGAAAAGAAAAATAATACTTCCTATGTTTCATATTAGATAAAAACTTTCTATTTTACACTATAATTAAGAAATCTTTAATAGATTAATTAATTTTAATTTTCTTCTTTATTCATATTAATCAGTATTTTGAAAAAAGAAATTATTAAGCCTTCAAAGTTTGTCTTAAAATTTCCAAAGGCAATATTAATTGTAGGTATAGAATGGGAAATTTTTAATTAATTATATTCTGATTTAGCAAGTGACAAGTAATATAGGAAAAAATATTATATTAAGATACCCATCTAATATGAGACACAGGAATAATGTTTTTCTCAGTGAGTTAATTCGATGAAATGTGAATGAATAATATTATATTATATAACATAAACTCCCCCTAATAAAATTCAATCAAAGATGAAAAATAATATGCATCATTAAATCATGTAATTGATGAGTAAATTTTAATTAATTAGAAATAGGGATTTTGTGGAGCAGAGTATACTATAGTGCACTAGAAAACCAGCTATTTCTGCAATTTGTGATATGAAACTTTACCAACTTAATTAATTGTTACAACGACGGAGGGATCCATCTTCCGTCTTCTTTATTTAATAGCTGATTAGAGTTATGCAAATATTAATAAAAAAATTAATTATTAATTAATTTATACAGATATTATTTATACAAAGATTAGACATTCATGTATTAATTATAAAATATAAAAAATATATTTAGATTCATTTATAACTTATACATGTATTATATATCTACTATGCGTGTTTTTAAACTGTCAACTAAATTTCATATTAATTTTATATATCATGAATAACTTACTTCATATATGTCTACTAAACATTATATATATATATATATACATATTATACGAAAAATAATACATAAATCTTATTCAACTATAAGGGGAGTTCAAAATATATATGATGAACAAGATAAGTGAATCAAAATGATATATTTTAATGTTCCAGTTGAGCTACTTATAATAGACAAATGTTTCAGTTTCTTTCTGAACTGAGATGACAAGTAGATATGATTTTGCATTTTTGTAACAAAATCAAATCTTATAATTGTTGGTTATTTATATTTAATCCCTTTATTATTAGCATTTGTCATGGCATACGTAACGTAAATTGGCTCCTAGGCTTGGAAAATCCATTTTTGCCCCATTTTGTGTCAACTTGCATAAGTATATTTTTTCCAATAAATTCTTAGGCCCACTTGGACCTGATTTGATTTGAAATCAAAATTTTGATGGGATATTTAGTTTTTTCTAAAAAATAAATATAAAAATTAAATTATATTTTTTTAAAGTAAATATAAAAATCTAATAAGTTATAATTCTTATATAGTCTTGCCAAATGAGCAAATTATAGTTCGTAAATATTTCAATTCTAACACACCATATTGATAAGTCACATAACTTCTTGTTTCTTTAATAAATAAATGTTTGTAATTACAAATTCTTTAAAACGCATAATTTTATAAAAATTTATTAGTCAACAATAGTTATTCTTTAATATAAATTACTGTGGAGTAAATGACAATTTTTTTTAATTTTATTTTTTTGCTAAAATATAAATATTTGTAATCATTTGATGAATGTCATTACAATGTGTTAGCAAATTTTTATTATATAGAAGAGTGAAGTGATAGGACGATCAAGTGTAAAAGTGTAATTTCATTCTAATGTATTAAGAAAGATAGTGAATAATTCTAAAAACATCTTTCTTTATATGAAGTGAATAATGATTAAGGGTAAAAATGTAATTTCACGCTAATAAAAATCTACCAAGAATGATGTAACGACCTGTTTAGTCGTTTTGAGCAGCAGATTTTATTCTGGAAAAACTGGCTGGCACGACGGATGTAACGACGGACCGTCGTAGTCACGACGGCCCGTCGAGGAGGTGTCGTTCCATGACACTTAGAATTCTTCAATTTGGATATAAAAATTGACTCTCTGTAAATTGTGACGGACCTGCAGGACGAGCCGTCACAGCCACGACGGACCGTCGTGAGCTCCCGTTGCAAAACACTTCAACTTTTGAGAATTTGGTACAAGAAACGAGTTTCTGACCGCCATGACGGGGGTGCAGGACGGACCGTCACAAGTGTGACGGACCGTCACAGTGCACTTAGTGAAAAATGGGATTTTTGGGAGGCTACGACGACCTGCGTGACGGACCGTCGCAGGCACGACGGGCCGTCACAGGTTGCGCAAATCCCAGGCAGCTTAGGATTTCTCCACACGTTTTAAGGGTCGTTTTGGACTATTCTTTCCTTAATTATAAAGATTGAGGGTTAATATTAATAAGTCTAATTACTTGGGGGTTAAAAGAGGTAACCTTAAGTTAATTAGTGGGTTTATTTGTCCTCTTTTACACTTAATTATATTGTAATTAGGGTAAAGGAAAGAGGGTTTGAATAAAACAAAACAAAAGAAAAGAGAGAGGGAGATAGAATCGATCAAGAGAGAGAGGAACGAAGCATCTTTGAGGATTAACTTGCTTGATTCCAATTCTTCGGTGGAGGTAGGTTATGGTTTATTTTACGTAAATCGTAGTGAACTCTTGATAGGGAATGATATGTATTGATGATATTGTAAACCTGTCTATATGCTTAATTTTATGCTTGTATGAATATGATTATGTGATTTTGATAAACAAGCATGATGAAGCTATTGAATCCCAAATCTTGAAAGAAACTTTAATCTACTTATTAATGATAATGCCTTGGTATAAAAGAAGGCTTGATGAATTAAAGTGATTGGGATTGATGATGCCTTGGTTTAGAGAAGGCTTGATGGACGGATATAATGAGATTAGTGGATCGGAGTGTCACGTTCCGACACATAGAATTAGTGGATCGGAGTGTCACGTTCCGACACATAGTATTAGTGGATCGGAGTGTCACGTTCCGACACATAGTATTAGTGGGACGGGTGTCACGAACCGACACGTAGATGTAGGGGATCGGAGTGTCACGTACCGACACATATAGGGGATCGGAGTGTCACGTTCCAACACATATAGGGGATCGGAGTGTCACGTTCCGACACATATAGGGGATCGGAGTGTCACGTACCGACACATAGTAGTAGGGGATCGGAGTGTCACGTACCGACACAAGAGGAAGAAAGATAATGAATCTTGAAAGACGATAATATACTCAACATAATGAACTTAATTCCCAAATGAGTATGGTATTGAGGCTTGAGCCCTCATGGATGAACTTGATGGTAATTGTGGACGATTATAATACTTGTTGTTGCTACATGTTGAGCTTATAGTTGATTTATAATATTACTTGATATATATGATCTTCTATTTTGAGTTAGCCGATGATATCTACTCAGTACGTGTGGTTGTACTGACCCCCTACTTTTATGTTTTCTTCTTTGTTATTTGTGTAATGCAGCAAACGTTCCGTCAACTTCAGCAAAACAGTAATTCGAGCCAGTTTTCGTCATACCGGATCTCAGGGTGAGCTAACGCTTCTAGCTTGGGCTGGATCTTCTTTTGCAAGTCTTGATGCCTTGACTTCCGGCATGGACTAGTTTCTTATGTATTTTAGCTTCTTAGACATTCTTAGATATTAATTTGATCATAGATGTTCTTGTGATGATGACTTCCAGATTTTGGGGATAATAATAATAGTTTTGAGTTGTTTTTATTAATGAGTTTAAGTCTTCCGCATTACTTTTGTTGATATTGTATTAAAATGTTAAGGTTTAGATTGGTTGGTTCGCTCACATAGGAGGGTGAATGTGGGTGCCAGTCGCGTCCCCGATTTGGGTCGTGACAGACTTGGTATCAGAGCATTAGGTTCATTGGTCTCATCACACAAGAACGAGTCTAGTAGAGTCTTAAGGAACGGTAGGGGGACGCCTTTACTTTTCTTTGAGAGGCTATAAGACTTTAGGAAAATTCCATTCTTTCATTCTTTCTTTCGTGCTACTACTTGAGTCCAATTGGTATCTAGGTGATACAAATTGGTATCTGACCATCTTCACTCTATTGCGCAGATGGTTAGAACTAGAGCAACGACCGCACCAGCAGCAACAACGGAAAGACATGAAACGACTGAGCCAGCCACTGGGGCTGTGGCTCGAGGGAGAACAACGGCACGAGGCCGTGGAAGAGGTCGTGGGAGGACGTCCTCTAGAGGGAGAGGACGAGCCCCTAGCCCATCTGACACTAGGGCAGTGACTCCTCCACCGACCGAGGATGTGGTAAGAGAGGGTGAGGAAGGGGAGACTGAACAAGTGCAACATGAGGAAATGCCACCCCAACCTACCCCAGAGATGATCAACCAGGTACTTGCTTATCTTAGCGGGTTATCCGATCAGGGTCAGGCACCTCCAGTGGTTTCTGCACCAACACCTCCGGCTTCAGAGATACGACATGCGGCTACTATGGCTCCCCGCATGGATGCACCATTGGGAATAGGTACATTTCCACGTCTGACTACTGGGCCTATTATGACAAACGATCAACATGAACTTTTCAGTAAGTTCTTGAAATTGAAACCTCCAGTCTTTAAGGGTGCAGAATCAGAGGATGCCTACGATTTCCTGGTTGATTGTCATGAGCTACTACACAAGATGGGTATAGTAGAGAGGTTTGGTGTCGAGTTCGTGAGCTATCAGTTTCAAGGGAACGCCAAAATATGGTGGCGTTCACATGTTGAGTGTCAACCAACGGAGGCACCACCTATGACTTGGGAATCATTCTCTAGTTTGTTCATGGAAAAGTATATCCCCCGCACTTTGAGGGATAGGAAGAGGGATGAGTTCTTGAGTCTAGAGCAAGGCAGAATGACGGTTAATGCATACGAGGCTAAATTTCGCGCACTATCCAGATATGCCACCCAACTCTGTTTCAGTCCACAAGAACGGATCCGCCGTTTTGTGAAGGGGTTGAGGTCAGAATTGCGGATTTCAGCCTTACAGATAGCGGCAACGGCAACATCCTTCCAAGAGGTGGTAGACTTCGTGATTGAGGTGGAAGGAGTGAAGCCAGACGACTTCACCACGACATCGACATCAAAAAGGTTTCGAAGGGGAGGTGAGTTTAATGGTTCATATTCTAGAGGACAGAACTCCGGAGGTCACTCAGTTCGACCAGTACAGTCTTCACTACAGACTGTAGTTGGGGGTCCACCTCAGAACGGTCAACACCACTCCGAGAGACCTATGCCCGACTCCAGAGAGTGCTATGGATGTGGGGAGATTGGACATATTAGGAGGAATTGTCCAAAACAGAGTTACAGACCCCCAATAGCTAGAGGTAGAGGTGGTCATGGTAGAGGCCGTTTTTCTGGAGGACGTGGTGGTCGAGGTAATGGTGGTCACCAAAACGGCAGAGGTGATGGGCAAAACGGAGCCACTACTACACAACATGGTAGGGGCAACGGACAGACAAATAATGGGGCTCATTGCTACGCTTTCCCTGGGAGATCTGAAGCGGAGGCGTCTGATGCGGTTATCACAGGTAACCTTCTGATTTGTGATTGCATGGCTTCCGTGTTGTTTGATCCTGGATCCACATTTTCATATGTATCTTCCTCATTTGCTAATGGTCTAAATTTACATTGTGAATTACTTGACATGCCTATTCGTGTTTCTACTCCGGTGGGTGAGTCTGTGATAGTCGAAAAAGTATATAGGTCTTGTTTGGTGAATTTTGTGGGGAGCAACACTTATGTAGATTTGGTTATTTTAGAAATGGGTGACTTTGATGTAATTCTGGGTATGACTTGGCTTTCTCCGAATTTTGCGATTTTGGATTGTAATGCTAAAACAGTGACGTTAGCCAAGCCTGGGCAGATCCGTTAGTGTGGGAGGGTGACTACACTTCAAATCCGGTGCGTATTATCTCCTTTATTCGTGCTTAGAAGATGGTTAGTAAGGGTTGTCTAGCTTTCTTGGCACATCTTAAGGATGACACTACCCAAGTACCTTCGATTGAGTCAGTTTCGGTAGTCCGTGAATTTTTGGATGTGTTCCCTGCAGATCTTCCCGGTATGCCACCGGATAGGGATATTGACTTCTGTATCGATCTTGAACCCGGTACTCGCCCCATTTCTATACCCCCTTATATAATGGCTCCCGCGGAGTTAAGAGAGTTAAAAGCACAACTTCAAGAGTTGTTGAGCAAAGGCTTCATTAGACCAAGTGCATCTCCTTGGGGCGCTCCGGTTTTGTTTGTGAAGAAGAAGGATGGGAGT
The DNA here is from genome assembly GCA_027705065.1 of Solanum peruvianum. Lineage (NCBI taxonomy): Eukaryota > Viridiplantae > Streptophyta > Magnoliopsida > Solanales > Solanaceae > Solanum > Solanum peruvianum. The sequence continues at coordinate 7,021,817 of JAKWJD010001759.1, forward strand.
TTTCGGATGTGCATAGACTACAGACAACTGAACAAGGTAACCATTAAGAACAAGTATCCCATTCCTCGCATTGATGACTTGTTCGATCAGTTACAAGGTGCTTGTGTCTTCTCTAAAATTGACTTGAGATCCGGTTATCACCAATTGAAAATACGAGAAACAGACGTGCCAAAGACTGCCTTTCGAACTAGGTATGGGCACTATGAATTTATGGAAATGTATTTTGGTCTTACGAATGCCCCTGCTGCTTTCATGAGCTTGATGAACGGGATTTTCAAGCCATATTTGGACCTCTTTGTGATCGTGTTTATTGATGATATACTGATATACTCCAAGAGTAAGAAAGAACATGAGGAGCATTTGAAAATGGTGTCAGAGTTGTTGAGAAAGAAAAAGCTTTATGCGAAATTCCCCAAGTGTGAGTTTTGGATAGATTCAGTGTCCTTCTTGGGGCACGTGGTTTCTAAGGATGGAGTGATGGTGGATCCATCCAAGATTGAGACGGTGAAAAATTGGGTAAGACCCACTAATGTATCAGAGATAAGGAGCTTTGTGGGGTTAGCTAGCTACTACCGCAGATTCGTCAAGGGATTCTCTTCTATTGCTTCTTAATTGACGAACTTGACTAAGCAGAATGTTCCATTTGTATGGTCAGATGAATGTGAGGAAAGCTTTCAGAAGCTTAAAACTTTGTTGACTACCGCACATATCCTTACCCTGCCGGTAGAGGGTAAAAGCTTCATTGTCTATTGTGATGCATCCTATTCTGGGTTGGATGCAGTGCTAATGCAAGAGAAGAATGTGATTGCTTATGCTTCGACACAATTAAAGGTGCATGAACGTAACTATCTAACCCATGATTTGGAGTTGGCCGCGGTAGTATTTGCGTTAAAGCAATGGAGACACTATTTGTACGGGGTTAAGTGTGAGGTCTATACGGACCATCGTAGCCTACAGTATGTCTTCACTCAGAAAGACTTGAACTTGAGACAAAGGAGATGGATGGAACTACTGAAGGACTACGACATCACTATCTTGTACCATCCGGGGAAGGCTAATGTTGTAGCGGATGCTCTAAGTAGAAAGGCCGGAAGCATGGGAAGTCTAGCTCATTTGCAAGTTTCTAGACGCCCATTGGCTAGAGAGGTGCAGATTCTGGCTAATGACCTTATGAGGTAGGAAATAAATGAGAAGGGAGGCTTGTTAGCTTGTGTAGAGGCAAGATCTTCTTTTCTTGACCAGGTTAAGGGGAAACAGTTTGATGATGAGAAACTAAGGCGAATTCGAGATAAAGTGTTGCAAGGAGAGGCTAAAGAAGCAACAATCGATGAGGAAGGTGTTTTGAGGATAAAGGGAAGGGTATGTGTACCCCGCATCGATGATTTGATCACCACTATTCTTACAGAGGCTCATAGTTCCGGGTACTCAATACATCCTGGTGCAACCAAGATGTACCGCGACCTAAAGCAACACTTCTGGTGGAGTAGAATGAAGCGAGATATTGTTGAGTTTGTTGCCAAATGTCCAAATTGTCAACAAGTAAAGTATGAACACCAGAGGCCCGGAGGAACGCTTCAGAGAATGCCCATTCCTGAATGGAAGTGGGAGAGAATCGCAATGGACTTTGTGGTTGGTCTTCCCAAGACATTGGGTAAGTATGACTCTATTTGGGTGATTGTTGATAGGTTAACTAAGTCTGCTCATTTCATTCCGGTCAAGGTGACCTACAATGCGGAGAAGTTAGCAAAAATATACATCTCAAAAATCGTTCGATTGCATGGAGTTCCACTCTCCATCATATCAGATAGAGGTACGCAGTTTACTTCTAAGTTTTGGAGAACATTACATGCTGAATTAGGTACTAGGTTGGACCTTAGTACTGCATTTCATCCTCAGACCGATGGTCAGTCTGAGCGAACGATTCAAGTGTTGGAGGATATGCTTCGTGCATGTGTGATAGAGTTTGGGGGCCATTGGGATAGCTTCTTACCTTTGGCAGAGTTTTCATACAATAATAGCTATCACTCCAGCATTGACATGGCTCCATTTGAAGCATTGTATGGGAGGAGATGTAGGTCTCCCATTGGTTGGTTTGATGCCTTTGAAGTTAGACCTTGGGGGACTGATCTGTTGAGAGATTCGATGGAGAAGGTGAAAGCTATTCAAGAAAAGCTTTTGGCGGCACAAAGTAGACAAAAGGAGTATGCAGACCGAAAGGTTAGAGACTTGGAGTTCATGGAAGGTGAACAAGTCTTGTTGAAGGTTTCACCCATGAAAGGGGTGATGAGGTTCGGAAAAAGGGGCAAGTTAAGTCCAAGGTACATTGGGCCATTTGAGGTACTTAAGCGAGTAGGGGATGTGGCTTATGAATTAGCCTTGCCTCCAGGGCTGTCCGGAGTGCATCCGGTATTTCATGTGTCCATGTTGAAGAGATATCACGGAGATGGAAACTACATTATCCGTTGGGATTCAGTTTTTTTGGATGAGAACTTGACTTATGAAGAGGAACCGGTTGCTATATTAGATAGAGAAGTTCGCAAGTTGAGGTCGAGAGAGATTGCATCCATCAAGGTTCAATGGAAGAATCGACCGGTTGAAGAGGCTACTTGGGAGAAGGAGGCAGATATGCAAGAAAAATACCCACATCTGTTTACAGATTCAGGTACTCCTTTTCGCCATTGTTTTTCTTCTTTTGATCGTCCTGCACCCCCGTCCTGCACCCCCGTCATGGCGGTTAGAAACTCGTTTCTTGTACCAAATTCTCAAAAGTTGAAGTGTTTTGCAACGGGATCTCACGACGGTCCGTCGTGGCTGTGACGGCTCGTCCTGCAGGTCCGTCACAATTTACAGAGAGTCGATTTTAATATCCAAATTGAAGAATTCTAAGTGTCATGGAACGACACCTCCTCGACGGGCCGTCGTGACTACGACGGTCCGTCGTGACATCCGTCGTGCCAGCCAGTTTTTCCAGAATAAAATCTGCTGCTCAAAACGACTAAACAGGTCGTTACATTTATATGATCGTATGTAGGGGTGTAAAAAAAATATGAAAGATCTCCCGAATCAATCAATGGAATAGTATCGAATTGTTGTATTATTATCAAATAAATATTTAATAAATTGTGGGTTATTGTTTAAGTGTATATCGTGTCAAACAAGTAGCATGACTTTTTCATTTTGTAAAAAAAATCAAAAAAAATCTAATATATATATATATATATATATATATATATATATATATATATATATATATATATATATATATATATATATATATATATATATATATATATATATATATTCCTAACATTTTTCAAATATAAATACAACTTAGTTCTTAGATCTCTGATGACAATTCAAATTAGATATCATAATTTAAGTTGTTGGGACTGTGCATAGCACCGCAATACTCAACTAGTATTACTACTATTTGGATTGTGTGTGGCCAACCAAGATCTACTTTAATATAGGGATGAACCCCACCCCACCCACCCTTTCTTTTTCTTGAGGGGCCTTTTTTTTTTTTGTCTTTTTACCTTCAAGTTTTAAATCTCTACAAATACATACATAATTGGAAAAGAATGCTAATGAAGAAAAAAAGAACGAACTTATGAAAACTACCCTACAAATGAATGAATTAAAAGAAATATTTTATATAAATAAAAAATATCACAGAGAGGAGGAGGAGAGATGAGGGAGAATGGGGGAGATAAGTTGTATGGGAGGGGAGTAGGAGGTGGAAGACAATCGTTTTCATTTTATTGAAGGTTAAGCACGGTCCTTTAAAATTATATTCATGATTCAACTCGATATCTCAATTAGAACTTGTAACATGACTGGCTCAACTATAAAGTCACGATCTCTTAAAGTTATATGCATAATTTATCTAGATATTTTAATCAAACTAGTATCAGAACCAGCTCAACTAGAAAGTTGTATGCAATTTGTGGTGATGGTTTAACCATTTGTTACTAACTTAGCACGAATTGACACTTAGGCTTCTTAGTTATGTTATGCCTTGTAATACATGACCCCTTTTAAGTAGTTTCAAAACATTGTATTCTAATTATAAATAACAAGTTATACACAATAATAACGGACTTCGTTGGTAGTTGTGTGGTGTTGTTCATATCGTCTCCTTTTCGCCCCAACCTATGAATACAACCAATGAAAATTTCATTAGCTTCATGTTATGTATATGTTTTTTCCTGTTTGATTATTTCTCACTTGTTATTTATTGTATTTTACCTAATATCTCTTGTATACGATATTTCTTGTGTATATCCCTATCTTTCGATCTGTAGATTATTCAGTCATAAACAATGAATTCGTTGTGACCATTAATATATATAAAATCCGCCATGCGAAAAAACATGTAGTGATAGGTACAATCCAACATTCGATAATGTTAATTTGACCTTGTTGGAGGGAAGTTGTTTGTAGTAACCAAGATCACTAGCCAAATTACCGCTATTGTAGATTAATATGGTCTTATTTTTGTGTACACGGGAACTTGGGAAAGTTAAACGGTTAAGCAAATATATATTAGTTAATTAATTTCACAGCTATAATTTTAGTTAATTATCATTCGCGACCAATTTTCAGTGCTAATTGTTTTGAGTTTGTATAATTTACACATTTGTATAAATCAAAGTTTGTATAATATAATATGTATAACTTTTGTATAAGATAATTTTTAAAACTGTTTAAAGTTCATATCGTTGTGTTTGTATAAGTTCGTTATTTCGAGTTTATACAAAAATAGCTCAATTATACAAATATACATGTGAATCATACAAATTCACATGTATATTATACAAATGAGACAGTTTAATCCGTAGCTACAGCCTGTAAATATACCAACTATAGCTATGGAGCACAATAAAATTTATTATAATGACTATTTGTGAAAATTTTCTCGGAAATTTCCCACCTAATAGAAAACATGCCTTTATTGGTCTAGCTTGTTTTTGTAAAGGCCCAATGAAGTTTATATTCTAATGGACCAGTTTCTTATTGTGAAAAAGGGCTTCTTGTATGGGCATTTGATATCATTAGGTTGTATACAGATTATTGCACCATGTAGCTTTTTATTTTGGGATTTGACATGTACATTAATCTTAATGTATAATTGACATATTCTTAACCCAAAATTTTATTTTGCAAATTAAGCCTAAAAATATTGGCACTCTTAGTCAATCTTGTATCCAATCTCTAAAGTCATGTTGAGCAAAATACTCTTTCTCCTAAAATTATGATGAACAAAATAGTGCCCCCCTCCCACTTTAAATCATACT